>JAAGAY010147599.1:0-25804 GCA_011801015.1 Ardeotis arabs
TTTTTTTTTTTTTTTTCCCCTTCCCTTCAGGCAAGTGGGCCTGTAAGCGTAACAGAGGATTTTCATAAATGGGGATTTTTGCCAAATTTCTGCTGCACTCTGCTCTTCTCCAGCCACCCAAAGTATTTGATTACAGTGGAAGGTTCGTACACCAACCACAAAAATTATTACGCAGAAAAATTCTGGGTTTGATGAGATAATAGCTGGGCCTGTGCACCCTTGGGTCTTACCTGAAGATAATCCGTGTGGCAAAGCGAGAACAGGCTGGATATAAATCTAGTGCTTTGTTTGTAAAACACCATTGAAGACTTCCCTGGTCTGCCTTCACCCTATAAAAGAATGGATAAATTCCTTATTGCCTGATCCCGTTAAATCTCATTCAAATGAACCCAGCAGCCTGGCTTTTGTCAGTGAAAATTGCTGCCTGCTCGCTATAATATAATTTTGAAGGAAAATCGTAATTGACAGCTTCTGCATGCTCACAGCCGTGTAGAAAATATGTTTTTTCTCAGAGAAAAAAACCTTGGGACAGGAAAGAGCAAAAGAGTGGAAGCAGATCTCCACGTCAGGAGCGGGCAGAGGGCAATCAGCCCCAGAACACCTCCTGCTTTGCTCTTCCTCCTCTGCCATCTGAACATCAAATAACTGTAATTAGGGGAAATAACAGCCAAAGCAGCGTCTTCTCTGGAGACATCTCAGCTTTGTCAAAAATAATACTTGCGCTTCACAGGGAGGCTCATTGCGGCAGCAAACACGACGGTGCCGGGGCAGGCGGGGGCTGCCGGGGGCGATGCTGGAGAAGCAGGTTCGTGCGCTGTGAACACGCTGTTAGAGGTGAAACGAGCAGTGCTCGCACAAGGCACTTCATGAAGAAAATCAGCTGCTGGAATAAAAGCGATGTAACGCTTCTTTCTGAAAAAGCGAGGAGAAAGAAACAAGTTTAAGTTAAACGGGAAGCCAAATATAAAACTAATTTAAGCCCAACATTGAACTTTTCAAGCTGCTTATTTCTCATGGCTGTGTAAATCTGAGTGTTGGGTAAAGCACGTGTAAAATCAGCTGTCCTGCTTCGGTGGCTACAGACCGGACCAAGGACACAATGCGTTGGCGCACCAAAGGTCCAGTGCAAACCAGGGGGCTGGTGGTCGTCCCAAAGGCCATGCTTCGGCATCACACGTCCCTCGTGCTCTCCCGGACCGGAGCCTGACTGGCCCCTCGTGTTTCGGTGCAGGGTAACACGTGCTGAGAGTAGGAACAGGTAACGGCAGAGAGGGAGATGTGCAGTTTAATGGAAATGTCCTCTGAGCCATGAATGGCAACATGCAATTTTTGAGATTTTTATCTATGAGTTTATCCATATTTATTGAAGTCTCAAAACCTGAAACAAAAATGATTGAGTTAGTTACAATTTCTAAGCAAGTTTAATTTTATGTTCTGTGTTTCACTGCAGGTAGCCACAAAATGTTTCCCAGTGCGAAAGGAGCACGAGGCAGGGCAGGACCAAGAGAAGTGCAAAATGAGAAGTTTCCTGTTGAGCTCTTACCCGAGGCTCTGCTTCTCCACGGGCAAATATTGCTGTGCAGCCTATTGTGTGCTCGTCTTTCAGTCTACAAGACTGATGATAACTCACAGTGGAGAGAAGGTCATTACTGCTCGAGAGCGTTCAAGTTCTCAGTGATGAGTTGGTAGGAAAGATCACAGGAAAATAACGAATTCTCATACCAACTTGCGATGACAGTGAATAAGGCACAGACCACGTGAAGGATGATGTTCCTACAACATGCAATGCCTCGTGCTGCATATGTCACAATGAGAAATAACGAGGTCTCTAACAACGTCTTCTCAATGGCTGCTGTTGCAAACTGATGGGGTCTTCACAGGGCAAAGTGCAAGACCATGGATTCTGCTAATAGCTTAGCAAAGCACAGTGCGTTGGCTTAATTTGTTGGTCAGACCGAGCCAATACTTGACTTGTAGATATTGACTGTAGAGTAATTACGCTAAATCCTTTGTCAGAAGCAGGAAGCTCTAATAGAAGGCTGTAATTATAAATTGTTGGCAGCCGGGTCTGGCTTAGGGAGCCCCACCGACGCCGGAAGGATGATCTCCTCTTGCCCTACATGTCTGGTCTCCTTCCTGCAGTGGCCAGTATTGAAGATCCGTCCAACTGAGTGTCTTTATGATATTGACTCATTCATATTATTTTGATTTCTTCTGTTCATAAATCTCTCAGATTTATTTTGGTTTCTTTTTTTTTTTTTTTTTTTTTTTTTTTTTTTTTTTTTTTTGGCGATGTAGGTTTCTTACTGTCAATAATCACCTAGCAGCTGGTGCTTGGCTAACTCTGTGACCATAATTTTCTGCACTTAGCTTCCTGTTCCGGAGAGAATCTCCTTCACTTTTGGTCTAGTACAGAGATGATGTGTTTATCAGAGCATTGCAAGAAATCATATGAATTACTCCCCAGGGAGGAACAGCTGAAGATTCAAATATTGTATTTAGTGAAGGTCTGGCTTGGATAGCAACCTGCTACTTAAAACTCCTAAATCTGTGTTTACAAGTGTTAAGTCTGTGTGATGGACCTAAGGCATCCCCCGGCAAGGTGTTGCCTTCGTTTCCACACCCATTGCCTCACTGGTACTTACTTAGTCAGTGCCCAGCACCCTTCCATTATGTCTTTGGTTTTTAGTGAACGTGCACTAAAAAGTGGCACTGTTTTGCTAAAATAAAACCCCTTTAAATGCCAGAGGTCTGCTCTGTGCCCCATTGGGTACCCAGCCTCTGATAACGTAGAAACAAGGAGGAAGGGTCGACTTCGACTGCCATCAGTACAAATTGCAAACTGGATTTCTTCTGTTCAGTTGCTAGCAGAGCAGCATGACCCATTGGAAAGGTCATGTTTGAGGATGAGCTTCACCAGAAGACCACAGCTCGTGAGTATAACTGTCTCTAGGAGGAAACAGAAATTGCTGAAAATCCTTGACAGATAGGACAGCGACCATCAATATTTGATTTGATGAAATAAATTTATTTTCCAGGGTTTGTTACACATGAAAACCAACCAGAAGTTTGTCTGCTTCCCCAATATTTTATTTCTTTTAAATAAGAAAAAAAAATTACAATGCCTTTCATAGTTATATTGCCCACCTCTTAGCGCTTGTCTTAGTCTATGGCAGCTCTAGCGCGGTTTGAGACCTACACTTGGAAGACCGCTGCTCACACCCTGTCAGTACGTGCGCTGCTATTTTAGGTAGCGCAGAGTGAATATTCAGCTCGATCTCATGTCAGCGTAGGACAGATCGAAACCAGAACAACCTTCACCAACAAGTGCATTGACGCGGCTCGGTGCTCGACAAAGTGGGTGTTTGTCTGAATCGGCTGCGTAGAACAGCTGAGAGCAGGAACAAAGGAAAAATGTAAAACATCTCTGTAGTGATTAAAGTGACTTTGAAATCTTAAAGTAGTCTCCTGCTAATTACAAGAGGCCACTAATTGCATTGGCCTCCAAACCTGTAATTCAGAGAGAGGAAGCACTGCAGGACGTGTTCAAGGCGGTACGAGCTAGAATATAGCGTTTATAGCTAAGGAAGCTGGAATGGAGCAGTAATAAATATAAATATATCAAACATAGAAAGATGCGCTAGCCTCACACACACAGAGATAAGGAAAGACTCGCTCTGCTGACCTCCTGCGCTGGCTGAAGCGCGAGTTGGGTGGATGCCCTGGGAAGCCCCGGCTCTCCAGGAGGTGTGGGTGCAGCCTGACACCCCAAACGCACGCGCCAAAGCCATCACACCCGCTCCCAAAGCACAGCAATTCCTAACAATGAAAGCTGCACACTTTCTAAACAAGATAAAAGCATTGTGAGCAAGATATAATTGAGTTACTAAAGAGTAAGGACACATAAAAAGAATTTACAATATTATTTTCATGTAATTTCCCTGCACCGAGGTATTGGCGTGTCCTTCCCTAGGAGTCATGCTGCTCTCGGACTCGCGCCTTTTTAGACACAACCTTGGTCAAGTACAGCACTTTGCCAAGCAGAGAGGAGAACAGCAAGGATGTACGACGCTGAAATTCAGAGGTCAGGAGAACCTCAACTTCAACGTGATAGAGAGGTGGGTTTAAAAATGATAGAGACCAAATGAAAAAAAAAAAACCACAGCATTAATAGAATAAATAAATGTTAAAAATAAACTAAAAATAAGTTTTAGAAAGAGATATGGTTTTTTTTGAACTTGACATTTTAAGGTGTCATCTCTGCTGTACGGTGGAGGGGAGATGACAAACTTGCCCTACTCTGTACCTCTCTCCAGGTTTTGTAGCAGCTCAGTATTGCCCAGTAGAGTTGAGCACAACGCAAGCGAGACAAGAAATCGCTGGCTGCTTGACAATACAAATGAACGCCCCAGCCATGAATCGACTTGGGAAGCAAATTTTGATACCAGATTGCACATTGAATTGACGTACTAAATAAGCATTTAACAAATAATTACAACGGATAGCTGTTGCTGGTTTGCTCAATAGCATGAATTGTTAATAGCTGTATTATTTGCTGGAAAATTGATTGTGCTAAGTGTGTGCGGTGCAAGGAAAGGCACAAAGCTGGGGTGGCCAGGGGTCGGTAGTGCAGCATACCATGAGCAACAACGCAGTCTAAAAAAGTGACGGTACCTAGAGGTGAAGGGGTTCTCGCTGGAAATGAAGGCAATCAGATCAAGGCAGGGGAAAGGAAGGTTGCGTGCAGCCAACCCATGCACCGCTGCTGTGTCATCAGGCACCACACTTAGTAACGGATGTGCCTGTTAAGCAGCCTGTCTGGGGAGGGAAAGGATGGCTAATGTGTGATGGCATCACGTAAATAACCGCGGCTTATTCTGGTGTACAGAGGCTGGAAGATGGGTCGGTAGTGTTTAGAAGTGACATGTTGCTATTGCTGCATCTGCCAAGCCATCCCCGTCATCGACTTCAGGCTCTGCCCATCCTCTGCTTCTTGATCTCTTTCCAATGCAAAAGCACTTTAGTCTGATATTATATTTAGTACAACATATTTAATACAAAGATATTCGATCTAGATATTAAAAAGTTCTGTTATGCAGCAAAGCAATCTCGCTTTGATTGGGATTTGATTGGTTAGTGCTTTCCCTTAGAAATATTCTATTAATCGCCTGGTTAAAATAATTTGGAATGCTAATTGGTAATGTTTTCGTATTTTGAAGGCACAGCCCAAACCTGCATGTCTTGCTGTCCCTGCCAAGGAGCTGATCTCTCTGGCTCGGCAGCATTTCACAGGGTACTTTGGTTAAACAGGGTATTTTGGTTAAAGAAAAACAGCCTGATTCTTTTTTTTTCCTAGAAAAATCAGACTTCTAATTGCTCTCATAACTAATTGCTACGCTGGGTTTATCAGCATGGCCAGTTGACATTTCAGCTGCGGCTCTGGCTCCGGCTCTGACATTAACGACATCTCATGGAAATGCTAACGTGCTTGTAAGAGATATTCCCGCTTATTAAACCATCTCCCTCATTTGCAGAGTCTGTTGTTGAAAACATGTATTCTCCCGATCAAAGATAGATGTATTTTACCTGCTTTATACGGCTCTGCTGCTAATGAAAATTAATCAGGGCCAGATTTTTTATTAGATTTTTTTATTGTGGATAAAATCAGGCTAAAGAGGAGTCCCTAATCTTTAAGGTACGTATGTTCATTTCGTGCGGGCTTTGGGAGGGTTACTTTTAAATGTATATGGCTGGATTTTCCCCTGATTGTTTTAGCAATGGATTTGATAGATGTCACACCTAAAAACTATGAGATGAGAACTGGAAATGTGTGTCTGACCCACTCACAGATGATGCACTCCCACTTCACAGGTGCCGGTAAGTTCAGTTGTGTGAATTCCCTCAGTGTCGTTAAAGGATTTGGGTGGGATCTGACAGCAGGACATTGTTTTATGGGTTTTAGCTTAAAGGAAAATTCCTAATGCATTCCAAAAGGCAAACTTAGAAGGATGCAAATCCCAGATGGTGGCACCTATGACATTATGTGGTACGACGGTATGCTACGGTGTGACAGTACCTACCATCACATCAAGTGCAATTACAGAACGGGACATATTTTCTCATGAAACAAAATAGACATCTTTTTTTTCCCTGTAAACTTGCAAGTTCCCAGCAGGAATGAAGCATGAAGCAGATGATCTGACAGCAGCTCTGTCCGGGTGAACCTCACCACTTATCCCGCCGATGGGAATGCAGAGCCTGCTTCCCGCAAGGCACCTCAGCAGAAAAGAATTGCCCACAGCGGAGAGCACATGCCAGTTTTGGATACCGTGGGGTTCCTTAGCATAGGGGAATCAATTTTTATTCAGTCGTGCAGCACGGTGGAGGAAACTTCAATAATTTCCTGTGGTTTAGCTGTTTCTCTCCTACTGTTTTCTGCCGTGGAGGAATTATCATATTGCGTGCTGGAGCCGGCAAACCTCGCAGCAGAATCATTAAAAGTGGAGTTGCTCCAAAAGAATTTGTGTCACCTGATCTAATTAAGTGGTCAGGGCCCATTTAAAAAATACATATCTAATTTTTCTGGTGAAATGAAACATAATTCACTGAAATGGTTTGTTTGTTTGAGTTGGAATTATCTGGGTTTGGAGTACATTTTGTTGTATGAATCAAATCTAAATTAAATCTACAGGGATTTTTGCTAAGTATCTGATTTTATTCCTCCTAAAATATTTTTTTATTTTACTAAAACCTGTTCTGATTTTAAAAATAATCAGGTTTTGAGAATTTTTTTCTTTCTCTGGCAACATAGGTGGGTGGCCTTTCTGTTTTCTACTAACCACTAAGTCCACCAGCATCATGCATGAAATGCAAATAGAAAATAGAAATAGTCCTTATATATACATATAAATTATTATATCTATATAATAAATAGATATCTATGCACATATCCCTTAATGTAGCCGTGTAGAGGGATATCTAAATAGCAGAAGATGAAGCAGCATTGTCACGGCAGCATTGCGTTATGTGGGATTTGGGAACTACTAGTTCCTGGTGTCTGGCAGCTCCTGGTAACTGCTACAGCTGTCTCTGGCAGCTGTCATCCAGAGATTTTGGTGGGGCTGACCACTAAATCCCTTTTGGGAATGAGAACAGTACCTGAAACAATGTATCTTTGATTGTTAATTACCACAGAATCATAGAATGGCTTAGGTTGGAAGAGGCCTTTGATGAGGCTGCGATGGGCCCAGCACCTCTTGGCAGGGTGATGCTCCATGCAGGACGTCCACCTCTTCTGCGACCTGTCGGAGTCGTGGATTCCAGACTAGCAAGCCTTGGAAAGGTTTGAGGGTAACGGAGAAGTGAAATACAGCATGTGTCAAGAGTTTAATTAAACGGGGAATGATGCAAAGTCCCTCAGTTCATTTAAACAGTAACTCAAGGGGGTCTTCTCTTACAACAGGTAATTATAAAAACATTTCCTTTATGTATTCCAATGGAAAAAAAATGAGCATACTCATCTATCACCTGGTTAATACGAAGGTTTGTAATAAATATGAACAAGTAATTACCACGGTGAAACATGATTGATATCTTCTCGACTCTTTAATCATAAAAATGAGTCTTTCAGAAATCAATCTTGCTAGGTGCTTCAAAGCAGAAATATCTCAAAACGTTAATTACCTCACTCCATTGTAAAAATATCTGTACAGTACAACTACAAACCTGAAGACGAAAGAATGGGATCTGCTAAACAAAAACCCAGCAGCACACGGGTTACCTTGTTTGTACAGCTCGGATCAGGGGCAGCAAACGTGCTGGAATTAAAGGGGATAAAATGCGTTTCTGAACGCAGACTTCAACTTCACAGCGACTAGCGATCTGCAGTGTGCCCTTCAGCTCCTAAAAATGGAGAGCAACAGGGAAGGACGTCGTTAAGCTGGCCAGTGACTCCACGCCCTTTCTGCTTTGCTGCCAACCACCCCAAGCCAGGGACGGGATTAAGTGTCCCTTGCCACCAGCCTGGCCCTGGGATCCCGCAGAGCAGAGACGTCCTAGAAGCACGCGTTGATCCCAAATCATGGCTGAGGAATGCTTTTTGGCCATCTACCTTTTAATTTTTTTTTTTTTTAAATTAAAAGTTTTAGTTTTTGTACTTCTTTCGTAGTAAGACATATTCAATATAAATTTAAATACAAGTGTATAGATGCTTTACATGGATCACAATGAAGAATTGCACACACAGTTATTTTGCCAAAAAATTATACCTGGATTAATTTCCCCCTCAGTGAAAAAAGGTGGCTATATAAAAAATATGAAAGTCCTGAAATGTGACTTGCAGAACGCTAGTATTACGTATACATGATCTACCACACCACGCTATCCCCTCTGCTTGCTTTCTTGCAAAAAGGCGACATGGCAAAGGCCAGCTGTCAAACACATTTGCAAGCTATACCCCTGAACCCCATACCCGGAGCCCTGCTCTGTTTTGTTCGCTAACACCGTGTTTACACGGCGGCTTTTTAAGCTCTTGTAGCATGGGCTGTCACAGACCAGAGTGAATTTTGCAAATCCTGGGGAAACAGCATCGATCTCTTCTGGGGATGCTTGCTGCCTTCCTCCTTTATTGCCATTATGATTAAATGCTTTAAGAGGTCTATTTTTCCTATTACTCAGTTAACAGAAACCATAAAGTCTATTTTAAATTACACAATTATCTACTTCTTTTACTCTTCTCTGGAGAATAAATGCTTTCACGTCACAGACGTAAATTAAAAATTTCACTGCGGCTTCCCAAACACTGTCTGATTTCTGTTTCCAGCCTCCTCAGTGCTCAGCGCTGGAACCTGACGCGGCATCTGTGTCACCAATCCTCGGAGATGCTGCTGGAAAAGGAAAATTCCGCTGCTCAGAGCTGCCGCGGGGGCCCCCTTGGCAAGGCGCAGAGCTCGAAGCCATGCCAGCATCCTTGGGGTTCGTTGCTCAGCCACAGCAGCGCCCAGATTTTGCCATTTCTCCATCCCAGCAGAAATCTCTATCTTAGCAGCTTTAACCAGCTGAACCTTTCTTTTATGCTCTTTTCCACCCCGTTTTGGTGCGGAGAAAGCCTAATTAAAGTTGGCTCCAACTGCGGCTGGAATTTGGAGTGGCTGCCGTGGTCACTGGTGGAGCCACAGCCGCCCAGCTGTCCCCCTGTCCCTGCTCCCCACCGATCCCTACCTCTCTGTGCCACCACAGGGCCAAGTGTCCCCTGCCCCAGAGGTCCTGTGGTGACACCACCCTCAGCAGGAGCTGCTGCAATGACGTGGGATACAGCAGCGTCCTTGCTAGGGATGCGCGAGCTTAAAAACCTTCCTTCTAGCACCTGCGGACAGGGGATCCATGCATTGTCGATTCAATCACACAGCTATTCCCCAAATGACCTTAAAAGAAATTATATTTTGCACTTCTGGCTGGAAGACGCAGCATCCCACGTGGGAATAAACTAGCTCCAGTCCACAGCGGCGGAGCAGAAGGGAGTGGGGGTCTCCGGTGGGGAAGCTGGAGCTGCAACTCAGCCCTGTGGAGGTTTGGTGGGCATCCCTGAAAACATTGTCGTACACACTACTGCCGCAAAATAACAACAATAAATCCTGTCATTACACCTCTGGTGTGGAAGAGGAGTGAGTGTGATACCAGTACCATAGCCAGGGGTGGTGGAAGGGGCTGGGGTCGGGGACTCGTTTCATCCCTGAACCCCTTGAGTTGTTGCTTGGCCTCCATCCCACCTACTGTGTTGGAGCAAAGGGTGCCCATGGCACACGCCAACAACAGCAACTGGGGAGCCCCATCCCCGGGCAGAGCCGTGCCAGCGGGGGCTGCAGGCCCGGGGAGCACCCAGCCTGGCAGCCAGCCTGGCGCAGGAGGGAGCCCAGCGACCCCCGGGCTGGGCTGATGGACCTGGTGGGTCCAGAGGAGGTGACAGATGTGGTGGCTCCCATCTGGAAATCGCTCAGCTTCAGGGGCTGCGCTTTGGGGTTTTGAGCTGGCAGCTCAGGCATCAGGAAGGGAACAGGGCTATATTTAGAGCTATGAATAATTCTGCGTTACGAAGGGAAGAAGATGTCGTGCGAGACCCGCACAGAAAGGCACTCTGTGTGCGAGTACTTTCCTCCACTTGGGCGTTGGGTTTCCTTTGGGAAACAGGACTTTTATTCATTTTTGCATGATTCATCCATATGCAAAAAAAACCTCTATAAAGGTAAAAACCTCTTATTCTCATACATAGCTAATGAGCAGAGAAGTTATAAATACCTCATGATATTTAGATATTTTGTACATTCATGGCTTAGCACTTCTTAGTCTTGCATTTTCCTCCTTCCAGTCTTATCTCAGCCTTTTCCCCAGGAGTACAGGGGCTGTGCTTGGAAAGTATGAATGTACTTAGTTTATAAGACGTCAGCTAAAAAAATATCGCTCAGGATTGCCGGGGAGAGTTGTTTAATTTGTGTACCAAAACTAAAGAATTGAAATGAGAGGTATGATGACTTCGCAGTTAGTTCACTGAGAAATATTTTATGTAACGGAATGAAGTTACAGCCTGTCAGGAGAGAGATGTCAGGAGAGATTACAAGAGACTTGGCTAGCTAAATTCAACATTGTCCGTCATTCATAAATCAGCTTCCCATGACAGAAGATGTATTTCGGGATTTCTCTTAGCTGTAAAAACATGGGAACGGCATCATAAATCAGGCCACAGGTTCCTGGAGTCTGACTTGCCGTGATCGCTTTGCACAGCGATGATTTGTTCTAGAAAACACTGAATGCAAACGTTGTTCCCATGGTGCCCGTGGAGACCTTGCACCCAGCCTCTCCCAAACCACCACGCACGGGAACCAGTGTGGCTCCAACCTTTCAGCCTTGAGAGACCTTGTCTGGTTTCGCTTAGTGAAAATAAAAAGTTTTAAGAAATCTCTCCCCACGGCCCATTGTTCTGGTTTCAATTTTTCACACTTATAGTATCCTCATGCCTAGCACAGACAGGAAAGGGTTACTGCTCATTAGCTAATTAGCTGATTAGCTGAAATGCTAATTAGGAGCACATGCCCCTCTTTAAATTCAGGCCCAGGAGTAGGAGCTGCCCTAGAAGGAGCAGTCTGGGGCAGCTGGGCTTGGTTCAGGCATCATCCTTGCTGCTGGCGTGGGGAGCAGGTAGGTGTGGGGTGCCTGTGGGATGTGGGGGCCTGGCAGTGGGGTTTTGGGAAGGGGCTCGGGTGGCTAGAGGTGGGGTCAGTTCTGCTTGGTGTGGCCTGGGAGCTGGGGGTGATAGTGAAGGTGCTGCAGGCCCTAGATCCACGCAAGGAGGTGACCCTCGTGGTGGCAGGGTGCCATGTGGTCTCTTCTAAAGAAATGGAAATCCTGTGTGTGAGGTTCTGTTAGAGCCATGAGAGCCTTGCAGTGTAGCTTCATGGCTTCACCACTGAGTTTGCAGACCTGCTTTGTAATGCAGTTAAATTAATTTTTTTGGTGGTCATTTGTGTTGTCTTGAACATGATTGGAGGTCTGCTATGAGCTGAGTTGACTCAACTGACGATGCTCTGCTGTTGCAGAGGTGTTGGCAGGTTGGATGGGAGGTGAGGCATGAGTGATGCGGATGGCCAGTGTCTAAGGGTGCTCGTGGAGGTTGAGTAACTTCTTGACTGAGGGTGACGTCCCATAGCTGTAGCCCTCTGGAGAGCAAGCAGGGCTAGAAGTGGCTATTCTGCCCATGTCACGTGTTGGACGGAGCACTCATGGTGCCTTCAGGTCAGTGTTTGCTATGAGTCTGAGGGAAGCAATGGTGGGAAGAAAGCCTGAGAGAGTGGAAGGTGCTGCCAATGTAGTTTAGCCTTCTTGTGTTGGGGAACACAAAATTGAACATCTCGGCTTTGTGAGGTTGTAGGTTTTGGGTTTTTTTTTGTATTTTCTTTAAAAACAAAAGGAAATTTCACAATTATTTTTACTGTGTTCAAGTAAGTATCTGGGTGTGAAATACCCATATACCTCAAGTTACACCCATCTTGCAAGAGCTTAAATGTACTTGGCCTCCTTTTCTTCCAAACTTTGCTCTCCCTAGAAACTCTTCATTTTAAGATGAGCAGGCTATGAGTGCAGCTCTGCTTCTGCAGCTGTGGTGCGCAGGTCCTTTGTCTTTTTACAAAAAAAACGAATTACCACCAGGATATTTGAGCAGGATTACAGGAAGCGTTTCTTTCTTAGAAAGGCTTCTTTTTAAGGAAAATCCATCAAAGCCGTGTAACTGCTGACAGGAACTCAGCTGGGGGGTGCTGCAGTCTGGGGAGGTGCGGATGGAGACCTGGGGGTAAAGCGGCTGCTGGAGGGGAGGCTGTCCTGGAGCCCTTCCCGTGCTGCCGGCCCTTCGGCTGTGGGATCTACTACGGGCTTGGTCTTGCCAGCACCTGACTGGAGTTAAAACTTTCAAGTAGAAACTTTCATGTCTGTAGAAACCCTACAGCAGCTTGGCTGGCTCCTCTCCTGTTGTCTGGACCAGGAGTGTGATGTGAAGGGTATGTTTATGGAACCTTGAGCAGTTCCAACCCCTGGTACTGGATAAATATGTCTCTCCATACAACTTTCCCAACTTGTATTGAAGAATTACTTAACCCTCACACATATGGCTCGGAAAAAAAAAAAATTGAAAAATCTCATTATTTTGTAGCATATGGAATCACTCCCACCAAAAATGACTTGTCTAGAATATTTGCTGAAATTTTCAGGTATAAGTGGAAAACATAATTACCAGCTTCGTGTTAAAAATATGAAAACACTGTTTAGGCTAGAGGAGAGTCAATCTGTTGAAGTAGTTTTCAATCTCCATCTGATGTGAAGTAGCTATCTGCATTGCAGATAAAACCGTATTTGCATGCAGACCTGGATGTTGTCATCTCTCTTTCTGCAATTGTTTTGATTTGAAGTCCCTTGTACAGACTCATTAGCTGCCTAGAATATCTTAGTCTGTAAGCATCTCTCTGGAGGCGATATTCAAGATCTCTTGAGGAGTTCTGATTATTTTTACACAAGTGTTTTTCCTGCTTTGATGGAGCTTACAGTCTTGGTCATCTTGATTTAATCTAAAATAAATGCAGGCAGTGTAACTTAACAGGGAGGTGTGAGAAAGCTGGGAGAAGGGGATTGATTGTGAGTTTAATTTCCAAGCAATGCAAATACAGTTGAATATACCTGGGGAGTCCAAATGAAAGTGCTTTGGACAGTTTATAGGCTTTAAAAACAAACAGAACTCTCCTCCATCTCATAACCTTTCCACCCTATGTGCTTCATCACTTGAAGAGCCCAGAATCTATTTGGACTGTAATTAAGCCCAGAAGGACTTTAACCCTTTGCTGTTAAGGCAGGCTCCTTCTGAAATGTCAATATGTGTGCATAAAGATTTTTCTGAATACTTAAATGGAAATTATGGAGTGAGTTTTCTATTTCTATGAGGATATTGGGTTCCTTGTTCTTGCACTCACAAGAACAACAGACACATTGGTTTTGGATAAACCTCCGCTTCTAAAATGAATGACTGCAAGTGTATTGCCCATAATTCATGGCTGATTTATTCCACTTTCCCACTATTTGGACATACACGCTAACAGAGCTTAAAGTCAGTTGGGCATGTAGACCAGAGGCCTAGGTACTAGAGGGGTTGTCTGGGTTTGTGGTTTGGTTAACCTGACCAGTGAGAAAATAATTGAAACAGTTAAAGTATTTGAAATGGTTAATAGTTAAAATCACTAACTATTGCACTGTTAAGTGATCCACATCCTTTCATGTTTATGAATTTAACGTATTTCTGTGGTCTAGGCTATGCAGAGTAACCAAACAGGCAGATCATCGATTTAGCCAGTGTTGAGGTTTGTTAGCAACACTGGGTAAGCTATACTTGGACATCTTCTGGGTCTCAAAATGGTCTGCAAACTACTTAAAATGTCTATTTTAAAATGTGAACCTGCATATATTCTCCATCTCTTCAGGTTCAGTACTCTTCATACTGATTACGGAAACAAATATAAGCTGGATTCATGTTTTCATGGTGAAGTTAGTTATTTTTCTGTTTCTAGTGACAGGTTGGTGTGAGGATGCTGGGGTCTTACCTCAGAGCCTCTCTTGCCTGCCCGAGCTGCTGCGTTGCACCCTGTGAATGCAGTCATTGCTGGTGCTGACCAAGGGAGGAGCCATTTTGCCTCTCTTTTGCCATGTTCTCCAGGTGTCAACGCTGTAAGGAGATAAGAGGAATGAGGATATGCTCTTTAGGTTAAAATTCCCTGTCAGCAGCTTCTGTAATGAGAATTTTTCCCCTTGTCTTCCTCGGTGATTAACTCCTGACTGTAAATGTTGCCTGCAAATACTCAGAGCATCAGCTCGGCTCCTGGGCTTTGTGCTGAACTGCGGCGTGTCCCAAACTGTTAACAGAGGCAGGTGGCACATACACAACTGTTCTGGAGAACATTAGTAATCGGATCAGCCCGGAAAATGCTGGCAGGGCCTGTGTCTGTTAGCAGGTAGCTCTTCAGCTGAGTAACGAGGGTCTGTTTGTTAGAATAGCCCTTTGATTCAGAGGGTGACGCTTCCTGGTGAACATCCCCTCTACAAACAGGAGCAGTGCTGGAGCAAATGGGATGGCTCATTAGTACCAGAAGGGATTAAAGCAAGTGCAGAGGTTAATTGCAGTGAAACCCTTTTGTGGTGAGCTCCATGGTGCATGAGAGCAGGTGGGAACTGAGTATTCCCAGTGAGCTCTGGGACTGGTTTCAAGGGAGCTGCTTCTGCAACCCAAACCTGAAATGAGTCGTGCCCGCAAGTTTCCCTTTCCAATACTCAGGACAATACTTGGATTGATGTCTAGTCACTTAAATGAGGCTGAAATGCCTCTTATGCTAATGGATTTTCTGGTTTATTATGTATGTATTCATGTGAAAAATGTTGTTTTATGATATTTTGACATGATGGGTCTGAGCGAGAGCTGCAGATCTCAGGAGCTTATTTAGTCCTGAGCAGGTGGCTGATTCTGCCAGTAAAAACCAGCTCATTAACTGTTCGAATAAAAAAAGGAACCAAACCCACCCCGGCTGTAATCACTTGTCTTGGGCAGGACCCCTGGGATGGTTGATCAGACCTCTCAAGGCCAGGCCAGCAGGACCAAGCTGCTTGGCACCTTCTTGTCTTTCCAAGGATGGAGCTGCTGCACCCTCTATCCTGGCGTTTGGCTGCTTTCCTGGCAAGAGGGTTTTTTCCCTAATATCAACCAGTCTCCTATACCCTGGTTTTCCTGCTTCCCCTTGTCCCCTCGCTGTGCACCTTGGGAGACGTCCAGCCCCGTCTTCCCCTGCCCTCCCCTCCAGCAGTGGAGGACACAGCAAGGTTCTGTGCTTGCTCCCAGGCCACACAACCATCTCGGTGGGGATGGGCTGCTGAAGAAAGGCAGATGAAGGCTAGAGCAGACTCCCTAAATACAGTCTACAAATGTACATGTAGATGTTTATCCCTCTGCCTTCGTGTCTTTGGAAGATTTGTGCCTGGTCTTCCTTTAACCAAAACCAAAAATTCTCAAAAAGCCTGAAATCACTGGGGCCCTGGACTGCTCCACTCTGCTAAAAACCTGGTGTAAGTGAGACAAAGTGCAACTGAAGCAAATGCAGTGCACATCAGCACTATGGCAACATGTCCCATTTCCTCCCCTCCTGCCCCAACCTTGATGCTGTATTTCCCATGTGTTGTCAAAGGTGGCATCTGAGCTCCGCACAGCTTTTTATTTTGTACTGAGCAGCAAGTATGGGAAGCTCAAAACAACTTGGCATGCTTTTTCAGGAGGATTTGGTTAAAGTAGTGAGGAACTTGATGTAGGCTGCTATTATTCACTCTGTTTCTAGTCAGCTTGCCATCTATGAAATGAAGGTAATGTGCTAATAGCTATCAGCCGAAGCTAACAGACTTTACAAAGGAAACAGTAATTTCTGCTGACTGCAGAGGGCTATTATCCCTCAGATGAAGACCAGCTAGCTGCAGCTAATGAACTCTATCCCACATAATGTGCAGGATGAACTCTTACTACAGCTATACAGAGAGCTGTGGTTAATCTTCTAATTATTAAATGAATGAAATTATTCCCAATAGCATGTAATTTTGTGGTCAAGCAGATAATTATCCTTCTTGCCTGAAACAGTAAGAATCTTTGGTGTAAATCAGCATGTACACTTATTGACTTCAAGAATGGATGGCAACTCATTTTTCTCTGTCCTTGCTTATCCCTGAACCAAAGCTGTGTGGCTCTGAGTTGGGTTTCTCCATGGCTTCCAATGTTCGTGGTAAAGATTGTCAGATCGACCTCAGTCCTGTCTCGTATTTGTGCTATTCCTGATGGACCCCACCCTCCTTCTCCCTCTGTTTATTCTTTTCCTCAGCAGCCATTTTCTCCTGGACATAAATTCTTAAAAATCTATAATTATTAAGGTCTTTATCAACTGTGGTAATAACTCTTTCCTTACGAACCCTGTCTGTAGAAGTTACTCATCATGAGAGCTCTGGCACTTAGACACCACTGAATCATGCTCAGATGCAAGAAGCTTCCAAGGGTTACGGAAGTGCTTTGAAGAACATGAATGCACTACTGAAATGTGGAACTTTGGATCTTTCTGAGCAAAAAGGAGGAGGTGGGGCAGGGAAGTGACTGAGCAGACAAACTGAAACCAGCAGCAGCCAAGCTTTGATACCAAGAACCAAACAAGTACCCAATGAGAGGATGCCTGTGGTGGAACAGGCACGGTGCACCAACAGGACTCACGGACATCCGGGGAAATACTGTCACTTCATGATAACTCTGTATGGGCTAGACACACAGAATTGCTTTGGTAAACTGGTGTTAGACTAGCTTTTGGTAAAATGGCGCCTGAAACAGCTGAAACTCAGGACCGGAGTACTTTGCTACTCACCACATACAAATTGTGGAGGTGGTTGACGACAGCTATGTATGTGCCTTGCATGGGATGGGTATGTGCTTCGTACCTGAGAATGGGGCAGGGAGAGGAGGATGGAGGCACCACTTTGAGCCTTGGCTTGGGGAGTATCGTAGAAGGCTACTGGTTTGGGAGCTCGGTTTGGGGAGCAGGCGTAGAGCAGAAGCTGCTGGATGAGTTCACCCTGGTTTGCAAATCCAGAGGTCATACCTACTGCTGTGGGAGATGCTCCCAGAGCTGCCTTTCACTTCCTTGCCTACAGCTGGGCTTGGGCCTCCATTCTTCAGGATTTTGGTTTCAGTGCACCTGTGTTGTGTCAGATCAGGACCTGGAAAGTCACACTGCCCTTCACAAACACAGCTCCCACAGGCCACAAAAAGCCAAGTTCTATTTCTACATTCTGTGCTAATTTGACAGAGAGGAGAAAAAGGCAAATGGCTGGTTTGGGGTGCTTTCTCTGGCTGAGAAATTCTCCCTGAGTGCAGGTGTTGTGCTTGCTGATGCACTGTGAGCAACAATGTGTGTTCCCTGCTGCGGAGCAGGGGGCTGGGGAGAGCAAAGAGCCTTCCCCTTACAGGAACTGGCTGGAGGGGAAGGGGAGGGACATGCTATTTGGCTCCAAAAGGAGTCACCCCCTGATTTCAGACCTCCTGTGTCTGAAATCAGCAGTTGGACTCCAACCATGCGTCCCACCGTGGCTCAGGGGGCATCCCACCACTTCCGAGGCTCTCCGGCTTTGCTCTTCCCCATTTCAAGCTGACTTTAAGAGCACTTGCTCTTCAGGAGGTGCTGAAGATGTATGCCTCCTTGCATTATGCGGTTTGGCCTCATTGACCTAATTGGTTTGGTTTTAGTTAGGCAACTGCTGACTTAATCCTTATTAAAATTTTATGCTGCTTATAAATAAGAAATGGGCTTCTAATAATAATCCCTTTCTTTGCTTGACTAAGGTATTTTCGTTTAATGACTGAGTTTTTCTGCTTTCTGGTTTGTTTTTTAACACCTTATCTTAATGATTATATAGCTTCAGAGATTACATTCAGGAGGAGGAAAAATTTCCTTGTGCCAATTAGAGACTCTGGAGATGGTGCCTTGAGTGGCGACGCGTGAGGTGTCACCAAGGGCTCTCCCCACTGAGTTGCAGATGCACCCAATGAGTTATTGAGGGAATGTGCTGAAAAAGGGAGGCAAGAAGATAAGGTGGCTGATTACAGTAAACACAACCTAGGGCAGCTCAGCAAATGGTCTAGCAAGGGATCGAGCTGCTGTGTTTATGAGTAAATCAAAGGGAGGGAGAACCAAAGAGGGAAAGCTAGCACCTTGAGCTAAGGGGTTGTACCAGTCAAACACAGTAGAGTGTTGCCTAACATCTCCCAACAACCCTTCTCACGAGCAGCAGGCACACCATTGCATGGTTCTACTGCTTATTTTATTTAATTCCCTTTTAAAAATACAACTCTGCTTTAGAAACAGATAACTAGAAGAGAACACTTTTGTAAATCTATCAATGTAAACACTAAGGAAAAAAAATGGCACAACTTGGAGGAAAAAAAAGAAAAAATTAAACCTGTAGGTAAAGCAGCTATTTTCCCATGGCTAGAAGCGTGGTATGTTCCCATAGACCCCGCCAGCTGTGGTGGCTGTTCCTTTGAGGAACAGGTTTCCACGTGTGTGGGGTGGATTGATCTCCCTACAAGGTGCGAGAAGCACAGGGCTGGGCCGGTGGGCCGATAAGACGCCTGCCCATGCTGGCCTCTGCAGCAGAAGCTGTGCCCATGGCTCCAGGTTGGTGCTGAAAGCCTGGAAAGATGAAATTTGGGTAGCGCCAACATTGGCATTGTGGCATATCTCCCTCTGTTAACACAAATGCTAATGGTGATGCTATGATATAGCTGATGCTCCATCAGGTGCTGCTCTGAGCTGTAGGATCCAGAGCAGTAACTTGTTCTCCTACCTGGAAAGAAGAAACTTTGCATTTTCTAAAAAAACCTGAACACCAGATGTACAAAATAGAACATTCTGAACTTTGTAAAGGCAGATTCTACCTCCCTGTAGCACACTTTATCATCTCTGTTAATTATACGGTTATTTCCACAATCTCCGTTCCCACTGGAGAAACACTGAAGACTTTGAATAATACTGTCTAGTCTCTGTATTTCCAAAAATCCTATTATGGTTTGAACTTGACCTCAAATGATCTCTGGTTCACGTTAGGCATGTACTGGGAAAAAATATAATCTTTCTCACCATACATTTTATTTGCCTACTTCTCTCCCCAAATTCATAAAACCATAAACCAGTTGGTTAGCTGCTCTGGTGCACAGCCACGTCACGGCCCGTGGGCTGCAGATGGGGTCTCTGCTGTCCAAAGCCACTTGTTTGGGGTTCATTTAATGCTCATCAGGCAAGTGGTGACATTGTGAGCCAGTGCTGGGCTCAGGAAACTTTTTTTTTAATAGCGGAATAAAATCCAAGAAAATACTTCAAAAATCTCAGTTAATCTTCAGTTTTGAAGTAGGAGTTGTTAAAGGCATTATTGCTGCTCTCAGGATATTTTTAATAAAATCTGTTGCACCTTGTATTCCCACTGTGGTACTTATTTGGCAAATTCCTGAGCTGAGATTTAAAGGTGACTTTATAACTTTTTACTGACTTCACTGTTTCGTCACGGTGGGAGCACCCAGGTCTGTAAACTGGCAACCTCTGGAGCTCATCATGGGTACCAGAGATGGACTTTTTTAGGATTAAAAAAAGTCTTTTTTTTTCTAACAACAGAAAAAAAATCAACAACAAATGAATAAAATCCTGGACTAATATTTTTAACTGAGCAATAGCCACAGGAGGTTACCAGCCTGCAAATTCCACAGCAGGGTTCCCTTAGCAGAATAACTCCCACACTGTGAAGCAGCAGAATTTCAGCTGTGCGTGCTGTTATGTTGCCTTTAGAATAAGGTAATATTCAGCTATATTAGAGTAATACAGTCTATAACGTGGAATTACACCTCATGTTGTATGTTGAACAAAAATAAACCCTATTTACCACCAAAAAAAAGACAATTCTATAATTTTTTTCCATAAAAATTCAAGGCTTCAGATGGTTTGAAGGCAATATAAGCACATGCAGTGTCTTGCTTTTCTGCCTTTCAAATGCAAAAATGTTGGTTCAACCACAATCCCACCTGCAGCAATGCTCAGGAGGCTTTAACCCATGGGCAGCTCAGGAATGCTGTCCTCCTTCATCTCTGCCCATCCCTAATACTGACAATGTTTCCAAGTTTGGGGTTTTTTCCTCCATAAATGTGAATTATTTTTTCTTATTTGTTACCGAGTGCCATCTGCCAAAAGTCAGTGTGGGTAGGATGTCTGTATTTGTCACTTCTCCCCCATGGATTTCAGCTGGAACACAGTGTGACCTGATGTGATGCTGCTTTGTGGTGGAAAACAACTATTTCTAAGCCAGGTGAATGTGAAGACAGGAAATAATTTGGGGCCTGGGGATGCCCAGCAGGTCAGTTGGCCCTTGGTGAGGGCTGCAGCCTCTGCCTGCTGAGCTGCTGGTGAATGCCAAGGTTTTGCCTCAAGTGTTTATCCCATGACAGAATTGCAGATTGGTTTGGGTGGGAACGGACCTTCAAAGCCCACCCAGTCCAACCCCCCTGCAAGGAGCAGGGACATCTCCAACCGGATCAGGTTGCTCAGAGCCCCAGCCAACCTGGCCTTGTGATGAAAAGCACTATTCCTGTCTCCCAACAATAGTCCTAATGCCAAACTTGACACGTTGCCTGACAAAGCCCGGTGATTAGGGGACATGTTTGGGAGAGCTGGCCCCTTTTGGATGTCTCTAATTGCACTAGGGAAGCAATTGTACTGACCGAAATATCTCTTCCCCAGTCCAAGAATATGGCTGGGCGGTCGCTCTCCAAAGGAGAGGTGACTCATCTCTGCACTGTAAGAATAGTGTTTTGATGTTTTTCCTGTTTTCAAATGTAACATTTTCAAAAATGTGTAATTAAGAATTCTCAAATGTAAGGATTTTTTTTCCCCAGAAAATACAAATACCTGAATCCTTCCTGTAGGAAAGACTTTTAGTAGATACTAAAAATTTTCCTTTGGTCTCTGAGTTGACTGGAGAGAGTGCTTAAGCTTGTGTGTGTTGCCTTCTTAAACTTCTTTTCTAACTCTTTTAAAGTTTACTGAGTCATTTGCATTATATTATTGTCTATATCAGAAGAATACAGCAAATGAAGACGGGTGTGAGTGGAGCCCTGCCCAGGACACTGCGTGATGCTGTACACTCCCACTTTGCTCTTGGCAGGCATTTACCCGTGTGATGCCCAGGGAGCCTGGGCACCGCTGAGCGCAAACGCTTTCTGCCCCTGTGCCAGGAAATTTCTGCGTAAGCAGGCTGGCTCCTGCCAGCCAGACCCCTATGGGTGAATGTCCCTTTCCTTTCTTTTTTGGTTTTTTTCCCCCACCTGCTTCACGGTGTGCAGCCATTAATTAAACGTTACTGTGTGCGTCAGAGCCAGGCGACTCTGGGGGATTCAGGCAGGGCTGGGGCAGCAGATGCTGCCGGACCCGCTCACAGTCAGGTGGGTGGTGACCAGGAGGGACAAGAGCAGAGCCACCCATGTGCTTTAAAGACGCGTTTGCAAGTGGAGGAGTAATACAGAATACACAGTGAGCATGTGGTGGTCCTGTCTGAGAGAGCTGCTGCCTCCAGGCAGATGTTGCTGGAAGCTCTTCCAGCATCATTTTGAAGGACAACTGTGTTTTGAGGTTCTTGAGCTTCTCTAGTGTTGTGTTCCAGAATGGGCTTGGGTGCAGTGGCTTTATTTGGGCCCTGCTCTTCAGGATTTGCATTCAACTCCAGCTGCAGAAAGCCCTATGGGACCAAACGGCCACAAAAACCACACCCGTGAGCTCATGACACAGCCTCACATCCTCACGGGAGCGGCTGGAAAGCTGGGGCCAGCCCTGGGGAAAACCTGGCCCAGGTTTGAATTCCTGTTCCTTTTTTTTAGAATTTGAGAATTAACTCACTCAAATCTATGGGATATTTGCTTTTGAGTGTAAGAATAAGGCTTTTTTTTTTTAACATAACATCTCAGCAGCAACTTTATTTTCTTATCGCAGAAGTTTAACCAAATGATTGTGCTGAATGAGGTCGGGAATTCTGAAACTTGGTACAGCTGGTGAATCTTTGCATATAAAAAGGAGGGGAGATTTAGCTGTAGCATTTTGCTAACAAAACACAAGAAGCCAAAGAGACTTGGAGCCATTTTTCAGAGTTTGATGGTTATTCTCCAGTCCTCCTCAACGCATCTCTCCCACAGGCCATGCAA
Organism: Ardeotis arabs; assembly: GCA_011801015.1. NCBI lineage: Eukaryota > Metazoa > Chordata > Aves > Otidiformes > Otididae > Ardeotis > Ardeotis arabs. The sequence goes on from JAAGAY010147599.1 coordinate 22,337, forward strand.
AATTCCAGGCCCTGCACCTCCACCCTGTAAATTAGTGTTTAGTGATGGCTGCATTCACACTTCACCTGTTTTTACCTTCTGAGCGTTTGCTCCTTTAGGATTGTGAAGTGTTTACGCTCTCACAGGAGGGATTTTGAGCACCCACTGCTGATCCTGAATTTGATGCAGAAATGCCCTTATCCAAAACGAAGGCCCCAGGAAAATAAAGCAGCAATTTTCAGACTTCTCCAGATTGGTGTAATTCAGCATGTAGAACAGGAGCAGCACTTCTAAAGGAAAACAAGTATTACAATTAAAGAGTAAGGATTACATATTTCAATTTTGAAAATACAATGATTACAATAATGATGTAAATAATAAAATGAATTAAGAAATGGCTCCCAATCCCGATGTCCCCAGAAATTCAGCCCAAAAGACTGCAGGAGTAGTAACTGCTGTCGTTTTTCTCTAATTTGTTAGATTATGAACTGATTTCTACAGGTAAATGTAAGGAGACTATGCTACTTCAGTTGAGCAAATGATAGCAAAGGCACCTGAAATGAGTGAGCAGGATATTTAAAATGGTCGGTGTCACGGAGACGGCAATAATACAAGAAACAGGAGACGTGAAATTCATGTGAAGCCCAAGGGAAGACGCGGAGGAAGAACAGGAGCTGTTATCCTCTGGAATGGACTTGCACAGCTCATTGCCCCAGCAGATTTGTTTGAAAGCCAAATTTTATAAATGATTTAAAATAAGTAGACAAAAAGCAAACAAACTGAGGTTGCTCATCCTCAGTATTTGAGCTCCTGGTGAAGCTCTTGGGACAGCAGATAGGAAAGAGAGGGTGAATATTTGGGGAAGGAAAATAAACCTGTAGTTGGTTTTTATGTACAGAGGGCATCAAAAGTTGTGGCATTTGACTTCATTCTAGTTTTTCATTTACTTTCTCAAAGGCCAAAGTTGGGTTGAAAATACGTTCCAGGGCTGGAACAGCTTTCAGCAAGAGCACATAACAAACCTGTACGTACAGAGTGGGTGAGCTCCCTGAGAGCACACAGTGTGGTTGGTGATGCTTGAGTAGATGGTGGAGACCCAGAGGAGCCCTTGGACATCCCTCTGCAATGGTGGGGGTTGGCATGGGAGGGAAGAAGCGGGCAAATCTTGAGATAGCCTTGCAGGAGAGATGCAAGAAGCTCACTTCATGGTTTATGTGTCCCAGGTATTCGTTTCGGGTGGGACCTTCCTCTTGGGAAGGCCCTGCTGATGTTACACGGTAGTCATAATTAAAAAGAAAAAAGGTAATCCCATTTTTGAGGAAAGACGTGCATGTCAGCTGCAGTTGTAGTCAATAGTGCTCTCAATTGCTACTTTAACTCTTATTTTTATCTGGTGCTGATAGACTAATGATACTTTTTCTTCATTTCCTGAGCTTATGACTATTCATTAAGTGAATTTTAACTACTGACAAAAAAGAAATCAGAATGTTGCACTGTGATACACACATGGCCTATCAGAAAATGGAAAACGTGAATGCTGAAGGAGTCCGAGGAGATATACTGAGCTTCTGAGCGAGATCTCTGGGATACAGAATCATCCATTGATCTCTTATGTTTTGCTTTGCCAGCAAGCCTCAGGAACTTCAATAGGTGGCCTGTATCTTGACTAAGAGGTATTATTGCTGATAACTCTGGCATTTTTTGAGTGTTTTTTTTTCTCCTGCACCAGTACTGTGTGTTTTCATGCACGTGGTCTCTTCCTGCCTGTCACACCAAAGGTCTGGTGGTGGTGGTCCCCAGACCCTTGGGCTGTCCATGGCCATGTGGCTGCAGAAGGCTGAGGAGCACTTCACTCTTGCTAAACATTCTGACTACACAAACTCAAGCATTTTTTTTTTTTATACCAATGCCTTGTTTTACTCTGTAGAGCTCAAATCCGGTGCAGTGATGGGCCAAAGGGAGCAGCAATCCCCATGGAAGAAATGTCACTGCAGGCAAGGTCCATCACTGGCTTTTGGGCTGGGTACTACGAAGCGTGGTTTTCCAAAGGGAGATCTGGAATCTAGTGAAGGGCACAAATACAGGAATTGCATCACATGCCAAATACGCCCCTGTATAAATGAGCGCAGTTCGCTGCAGTACTTCACATTAATAGAACGTTAAACACTGTCCTCTTAAAGCAAGGTTGTTTCTATGGCAACCGGACACAATCGCTGGAACCTGGCGTGTCTCTGCTCTGCGCACTGATGGTGGGAATTCTGTTCTGCTCGTTTTACCACTTAAGCAGTGTGCTGCAGTCAGTGCAAGGGATGGTGACAATCCTGGAGCTCCAAACCTTTTCTCTTACGTGCTCTGCCCGTTTGCTCATGAGAATTGTCTGATTTTTGGATGTAGAAACTCAAAATTCCATCGGGGCCGATGGTTAGTTGTGTGTTTGAGGTCTCTGTTGCACCTTGCCGTCATCCATCTGGTGCCCCAGTCCCTCCAGCCACAGACCTCAGCCCCTCTGGCCACCGCTGCCTGCGCTACCCTCCAAAATGCCCAAAGCCCATTTAAACACAGAAAGATTAAAACGCTTGCAATAGCCCTGTGTGGTCCCCTCTGTTTGCTGTGTGGGTTGGCTTTTGGGTTCAAGACTGATCCAAAATGGCTTGAAAATGTCTGTAGACTGCAGGTGATGGTGCTGGACTTGGAGCTGGTGGTCCCCCTTCAAAAGGGAAAAGTAGAAATGCTTATTGAATGGCTTAAAAGGTCCTGGTGATGAGACTGAGCTAATTAATGAGTGCAGTATCCATGATGCGCAGTAAGAACAAAACTATGATTTTATTGTTGATTACAAAAGAGCGTTTAATGAGATTTTGGGGGTGTAACGTGGCCACAATGGCACCAAATGTGGTTCCAGGCGCATTGTCCTTCATTACTTTTTAACAATAATGATACAGAATGGATGTGTGACAACTCTTCCTTTTAAGAACTTGGCAACAGAAAAAAAAATCCTTCCCCTACTTTCGGTGGCTTTTGAAATAACTTCAATCAGGATTACTGAAGGACCGCGTATGAAATAGAGCACGTCCATAACAAGGAGTTATAAATGTGGAGCCAGGCTTTGATAAATCGCCGCTCCCCTTTCTCAGAGGGCTGAAGAATACGCACGGTGTGTAACTATAACGGGTTCTCCCTACGGTGGGTGCTTTATGGTCTTGAAATGGAATGTGAATTACCTGCAAATACCTAATGAGCCTCAGCCCATGACCTGCATAAAACAAGGCAAATAAATCTTTCCCAAATAGTGGGATTTAAGTGCCTGCTGGAGTAGGGAGTGTTCACGCAGCTGGCAAAGTTCAACATGTGCTCATATATATAGATATATATATATCTATCTATCTCAGCCTCCGTGCTCGCTCTTAACTCAAATTACTTGTGCTAACTGCAGTGTGGATTGGGTGCCAATGGTGGGGCTTGTCTTTGGGGGTTTTTCTCCTTAATGCA
>JAAGAY010147600.1:0-31125 GCA_011801015.1 Ardeotis arabs
CTGGCGAGAGGCCAGAGGGTGAGGCCTGCAAGGCCCACGAGGCCTGCGCCTCCCCCTCTGGGCCTCTGCCCCCGCTCAGCTTCTTCACATCTTGTCTTCTCTTTTTTTTTCTCTTTTCTCCTTCTTAAATACGTTATCGCAGAGGCGTTATCACGGAACATTCTGCTACCAATCGGCTCGGCCTTGGCCAGCAGCGGGTCCGCCCTAGGCCCGGCCGAGTCCACTGAACAAAGGGGAGCAACTTCTAGCAGTTTCCTACAGAAGCTTCCACCTTAGGCCGCCCCTCACTAAACAAAACCACAACACTTTCCCAAAGGTATTTTTGGATACTGTAATGATCTGTAGCATAATTTCAAATTTGAATGATATATATATATATAAAAAATGGCAAAACTCTTTTACAGACATGGCAGCAACAGCTCACATTTGTCAGAGCTTAATTTTTTGTTATAATACTCCCTATAAATATGTTGTAGGGTAAAGTCAGATTTAAGCAAGCCTGATTATGTTCTTGGCTGGATAAATATGAACTAGGTTTGACCTGAAAGTCTTATAGCTATATTAAGGCTACATTGCAGCTGAGCTGACAAAACACAGAAAAGATGGGAAAGTATTGTGTTACAGAAGATGTAACATTACAGTGTGTGGTTACCTATCTATGCAGCATGGCCCACTTTGGATAATGTCTCTGGATGAGATTTCCGGCTGCAGGCCAGCAGTTTCTCTAATAATATTTTGGAAGATTAGAAAAATTTTCTCAGTTACCGAAATGCTCAGAGAACCAAGGAATATTATCTACGACCTCAACTGTGCCTCAAAAATATACTTTTCCTTTTTTTACCTGCGCTTGCAAAGGAACATATCTGGTACAACTGGTATTGGTCTCGCACAACATTTCAGCAGAGACTAATTTTCCACAATAAACAAAATGCTTCTTCAAGACTAGTTTCTCATCTGTTTAGGCAGCAAAGAGCCAATTCTAGCCAATTCTAGTCCCTAATTTATAAGGATTTTTTTTTCTTAATTAATTAATTAATTTTAAAAAGTTTTGTCCTAAGCCGTTATTTTGTAATCCAATGTGCAAGATGACACTTTCTGATTACGTTTGTAGGAGTCAAAGGATAGTAACATGTTAATGTACTGGATTAATCTTAATGCAGTAAACAGTTGCTGGTTTAATCCTACGCCAGAGCAGTTTCACGAAGGACTGTGGTGTATTGGTGGGAGCCCACACTGGAGCAGGGGAGGAATGTGAGGAGTTCTTCCCCCGACTATGAAGCAGCGGCGTAAAACATCGCGTAATGAACTGACCGCAACCCCCATTCCCTCTTCCCCTCCCTGTGCCACTCGGGGCGGGAAGGTAGTAGAGATAATGTTAAGCTCGGGAAGAGGGAGGGGTGGGGAGGAGGTTTTTATCTTGTTTTCTGTCTCATTATCCTGCTAGTTTTAGTAATAAATGAATAGCTTTCCCCAAGTCGAGTCTGTTTTTGCCCATGACGGTAACTTTAAGGATTTCTCTCTGTCCTTATCTCAAACCTCGAGCTGTTTTTCTTATATTATCTCCCCCTGTTCTCTCGGAGGGTGGGGGGAGTGAGAGAGAGACTGCGTAGTCTGGTCCCAATCCGGGCTGACCTACGACACAGTTTCAAACAGATACAGTTTGTTGCAGTTTTTAACAAATACAGCAGTTATAGTCTCAGAAGATGATGCTATTCAAACAAGGAATACAAAAGCATTGCAGCTGTTTAGAAAGGCAGAAGCAAAGCCTTTGGTATTTAGAGTCCCTGAAAACTATGGAAACTGCAAGCTATATGTTCTGTTCCCCCTGGGATATGGCCTCTTTTATTGTCCTTCCCAAACCACAGTGTGATATTAGTATACATGCTGGTATCTTACCAAAACATGTCTACATTTCAAGACAGAAGGAAGAAATCACCACAATAGTTTATATATATTGACTTATTTCACATCCCTATGTTGCTTTGGCATGCCTTAGAACAAAACAGCTATGGAGACATATTATTTGACACAGACTTTAGTTCATTGTAAGCTTCATAAATGATTTGGCTTACCCTTTCATGGTGCTCAATGGATGTTCACAACCATGGGAGCAAAGATTTAACACTGCAGAGCTGCTGGAATGCTAGCACAGCGGTTGCTGATGCAGACAGGGGTACTCTACAAAAAATTGGCACATCTGATCCTAATTTGGAAGCAAACATAGGAACTGAAAGTCAAAGAGCTACATCTACTTACGTACATTTTATAACATAGCCAGTATCCAATATTTTAGTGGAAAAATAATCACTAGTTCTGCAACGTGACGGGTTTCTTCCTAACCTTATAATGGCCTAAAGTATGAATATTCTCTCATAGAGAGTTCTGTGCATCAGGTGTAAGATGCAGTATTCCATTTATCTATATTGTCAAATTCTTAATTGAGTTCTCTTCTTTAATCAGATTAATTATCAGGCAAGTTCAAATTTCAGAGTGTTCTCTTCACTTACCTCATAGACTAATGAAAGCTAGGAAGCCTAAGACAGTGTTGTGTTCTGCTCCTCCTAAAGTCCACATGAGTCACTTCAGAGAAAAAAGGACAGTAGCAAGATGTTGGTAGAAAAGATAAAATGTCTTTTTTAGCCCTTTTTGCGAAACTATCTTTTTTGGAATACCATCTACTGAGCTTGTAAGAATTGGAAGACAAATAGAAGACAGATTTCAAAGGATAGTATGCAAAGGCAAAGACCCAGCATGCAAGTAAAGACTCGCTTTAAACAGATAAAAAATCTGTTTGTTTGTCTCTTGATATTCCCACAGCTTATTTTTATTTTTATTTCTTTTCTTTGATATAACAGCTGCTTTCATGGTAGTTCATTTTCTCTCCCTCCAGACTGCATTGCTGTCAGATGAACAATTACGTTGTTTACTGGGTTTCATGTATGCCCATTATTATCCCACTGACTCTGTCTCCTGGCCTGCAATTATCTACCAGCTACAGCAATCCAGAGGAACACCCAAAAAGAGAACTGTGAAATTGCACTACTCCTCAGCTAATACAGAAGAATGGGAAAATAAAAAAAAAAAGATCTGCTTGTCCCCAAGCAGGCGAAAACAAAAACAACAGGCACTCACATAACACCTATTCAAACACAGCACAAGTCAGGAAAATAAATAAATAAACAAATCCCAGTGCCAAGAGCTTGTGCCACTCTAATGGTAACAAAGGAGCTAATGTACATAATAATGAATGCTAAATCCCTTCCCTATTGTATTTCAAAGAAGAGAACAAAAGTAACATTACGTAGGTCAAGCACATCACTGAGAGAAGTAACATCAGCCTCAAATTATTCACTCCTCAAGAGACTGAGGTTATAAACTGGCTATCAGAAAGACTAGAGTGGTGGAAAACAAAGAAAAGAAAAAAGCTATCAGAGACGAAAGATAGAAAAGTGAGCAATGTCAGTGATTGCCACCATATAATGGTTAGAGTTATTGCACACATTCAAAAATGTTTACAACTTCATATATTTTAAATGTTAACAAAGAATTACAAACTGAAACACATACAAATATGTATGTAGCATTCCTCTACTTATTAAAGTTTAGATCTTGCTATATTTGCCTTATCAGTTTCAAGGCAGTTGTCTAATTCTTTCTTGACAATGCCTTTATAGATATTTGTCTTTCCTCCTGCTGTGCCCCTGATGAATTCTAATGTTGCCTCTAACCTGTGTCAAGCTACAAGCTTACTAGCTAGGAGTACTTCTATTCAGAGCTACAGATAGCTCATCAGCCACTGTTCCAGAGCTTCACCACCCTCCTTGTAAAAAATTTCCTCCTTATATCAAGATTGAATCTACCTCCGTCTATTTTAAAACTGTTACCCCTTGTCCTGTGACAACAGGCCCTGCTGAAGAGTTTCTCCTCGTCTTTCCTATATACTCCCTTTAAGTGCTGGAAGACTGCTATAAGGTCTCCCCAGAGCCTTCTCTTCTTCAGGCTGAACAGCCCCAACTCTCTCAGCCTGTCCTCATAGGAGAGGTCCTCCAGCCTTCTGATCATCTTTGTGGCCCTCCTCCAGACTTGCTCCAACACATCCACGTCCTTCTTATGTTGGGGGCTCTAGAGCAAGTTTCTCAAAGCGAGTCCCATGGTTTAAGTAGCTAAACCCCTGGCTATGGCGCCAGTCCTGTAGCCATTTGTTGATTTGTCAGATTTGACTGACAGCCTTATTCATACTTTCAGCCTAAGACCTTTATGCATCATTGAGCAAACTTCATCCTAGCATTTGTTTCAAGCCCAGAAAGTACAGCAATAAACTATGAGTGTTTTGAAATATCTATATTTTTATTACTATTTGAGATGATTTGTCATCATTTGTGCTGAAGCTTTTCTAAAAGGGAAAAAAAAGTAATTTAAACATGTTATTTGTTGTAGTTGCAAGAAAAGCTATACAGGGCTTATTTTCATTTGTTTAGTTCAGTTAGCTGATGACAAAACTCCTTGGGAATTAAAAAAAGGGAAAGAAAGAGAGAGAGAGAACACCAGACGAATGCTTGTTTTAAAATAAAGGACAAAATATTTAGGTACTATTTAGTTTGTATATATGAATTATACCTTTAACATGCACCCTGTTATCCATAAATTTTGAGCTCAGATATCCAGAAAAGAAACTGAAGAAAATACTATCAGCATCAAACTGAACATCTGAAATAATGAGACTAATTACTTCTTTCTGTAGACTGAAATTGTCAGTTCTGTCCGGTCATCTCAGGCTGCATCAGCTTACCTGCTGGGATGCACTGAAATGTGTGGAGTTCAGGTCCCACATTCATACCAAACAGGCACCTACTGAACTATGTTTGTCTGCAAGTAAACCATAATTTTGTCTCCACAGAAATCAAGAAATAGGATAAAAATTGAGGGCGATGATGATGAGTAACCAAACCTCAATCCTAAAATGGGATTAGAAGAGAGTCACATCTGCTAATACAGATATAGGCTTTATTTCCAAGCTAGACAGCAATAGAATACGGATGATTTATGAATTTTCAGTCAACTTCTGAACAGCTTTCAGACTATCAAGTGGCTACGCTCTGCAGATTTTGTACTTTCCCTTAATGATCAAATGTATTCATGCGGATATTTAAAGAAATATAATTCATTTCAGTTAACAGTATACTGATAGTAATAAATACTGCAAAGCTCAGCCTTTACAGGCTTCCATCTTGTGCTGTTAGGTAAGTTAAGGTAAGTTATTATATCCATATGTCAGCTGTAGTACTAAAATTAAGACTTTAATATCATAGCCAATTTAAAATATCTTTGACACCTAGAATAAATCTACACAGCTTAAAAAAAAGGGTCAAGGAGCATTGGACTCATGACTGTCAATCTTGTAGAAATGTTAGCTCAATTCCTAACGCAGGTTTGGACTCCTCTAACTAGCTCTAAGGTAAATTTCCTACACATAAAACTAGCCATAAGCTATATACAGCAAACCAACCCATGCCATCTAGTTTCCAAACCAGTAACTGCTCCTTGGCCTCCTTTTCCAAGACAATGATTTAAAAAAAAAAACCCCCAAACTAAACTTTGCCCATGTATATGTTTACAGACACATATGCAGTGTGTATATATATATATATACAAACATATATTTCCCTCTCTTTCTATGTATGCATATTTCAATTTTAAAATAAAAAAAAATCAGATTTAACTCTCTTTTATTTAGCAATAATCAGAGCTGCCTACTGCCTAATGGTAGATAAAGTAAAATTCCAATTTTTTCAAAGTCTCTCTCTTCTTCCATTTAAATTCAGATTAAATAAAATGAAAATCTGACAGATCTGAGAAAGAAAAAAAAAACACCTCAGAGTACTTTTTCCCATCCTATTATTTTTTTCTTTCAAAGGACTTCTTCTAATCTGCAGTAAATGCCATGCACTAAGGTGTACCCGTGCCACTACTCCTAAGCACTTCAGGTTGGTGATGTGTACTGCAAAATCAACCCTGCAGGAAACACACATTCTGCTCTTTTGCTGGATCTGTTTGTGTGGACAGTTGTTGTCAGATATTTCCTTATAAAAATTATTGCTGTGTTCTGCAGTTTTACTGTTTCCCCTCACAAAACAAACAAACAAACAAACAAACAAACAAACCAACCACACTTTGGAGGATAAGAAAAAACAAATTTCTTTACTTCATTCTTTCTCTTCTTTTTCTTTTCACCCCAGAAACAATCAAAAGCTGGGGTCAAAAAGACCAATAGAGGGCACTAAAAATGTGTTCTATGTATGTTTTTCCTGAGAAGACTAAATCAATGCTGAATGAAGGGTGGTTTTTTTTTGTTTTGTTCCCTACCCCCACCATTGTATTTCTCTTTATCTGTTTAGGGGGAAATTAAGAGGTGGCATCAAGTTACAACATTTTTTATACACATTGATGATCAAAGACAAGATTAGTAGAAGGGCAGAAATATACCTCAGTTTACGTGAAGTCTGTATTATAGAAAACTTAGCTAGTGGTGTGGTTTACTTCAGAATACACAATCATGAATTAACACTATCAAAATTCTCTTTAATTATGTGGTTTTGGTTGTATTGAAAAGGAATAATGACCTTCAGTCCTGAGTTATGCCCACTAAGAATGGAGGTAGAACAACTGAGTGAAGCCCAGCTTTTAAGTTTTTTATTCCATGCAATAAGCATCACTTCTGGCAGCTTTATGAGAGGAACTGAGAAATTTCAATTTTATTTGGCTTTGACATTTGAGAAGAAAAAAAAAAAGACGTGATTAAGTTATGAGATTTCTGTATAGATTCAGTGACAGAATAAAAGCATCGTTCTTCTTCCATATGAAAGTTTTCAGGTTGACCTGGGACTTTTAATTTCTGTAGGTATCATTCTTGCAAGGGTATTAAATTTTGAAAGAGCAAAGGTATGGTAGAGCTGTACCAGACAAAAAAAGTTGTTCCTTAACCCAGTATTTTTTCCTGTGTAAGGCTATCTTGATTTGTAAGCCACTGTAAGATCCTATGAGGAAATGGAACCTACACAGCATGGCCTATCTGGGCTATTTTGAAAGCCATAGTTAATCATTATAGAATTAGCCCATGTAAAGACCTACAAATACTTGTGCAAACATTTCACTAAACATCTAAAGACAAACAGCTGTGCAAAAGCTGTGACATCTTTGTGGCTTTTTTTTGCAAATGGTAGAGACTTCTTTATTTAATAACCTAAGTTAGAGTTCAGTCAGCTGAAATAACATTAAAATATCACCAAAGTCCCTCTGAGAAAAACCATACTGGAAGTCCTTATTGTGCCAGTCATGTATAACAAATGGAAGCTGATGTATGTAAGCATGCTTACTTTAGTCACATCATTTCATTGTATTAATTTTTGGTAGGACTAGCCTAATGATTAAAGTGATAAATAGGAAAGAATTTGCAAGACTGACACTTCAGTAAGTAAGCTTTAGAAAAACTGCAAATCCATGCAATACACCAATGAGGCACCACCTGCCTGACTCCTGTGGGCCAGCTGTATGCTCCAATGATTTTCCAAGGTGGATGTGATGCTAACTACATGGCAGAGAGCATACTGGGGCCATCATAGAGAGAGGGGAGCAGTGATCCATGTCTTTGTTGTAGCAGAAAGAAACCAAAATAAGAAAAATGAAGTTTCAGGTCTATGAGTGTCCATTCTCACCCTTGACATAGTGCTTGGTGCATTATTCTGTATAATATTCTAGAGGAATGGACTTCTCTGAATCCTATTTGCAAATTAACTTTAAGAAAGAAAAATTACAGGAGCCTGTGTATAGTCAGATGAGTGGGACAAACAAATCCGGCATTCAGACAGCATTTTAATGCCTGAATTTCATGTTTTTGAAGCTGTTAGACACCTGCTGCTGCATCAGCATTTTAAAATGCAAAGGGAGGGGAAATAACATTTTTTCTTCTTATGGCAAGTGGCTGCTAATGTTGTTCACCTTAGTAGAAATTTCTCCATTTGTATCCATAGATAATTTTTTGAGGAAACATCTTTCTCAGCATTCTCTCCTTTCAAAGGCAAAGCAAGGCATCTACTCTTCCAACAGAAGATGAAATACTGTGTTGTGCAGTTTGGCTGTAAAGTCTTATAGTGAAATTAATTTGTTTTAGAAACAGGTCATTCAAGGTAGTTTTTGCTGGAAAAGAACTTTGTAAAATAGCTGTAGTATAATTCAGGGTAGCTGTTTGTAGGAGATGGGAGAACTATATTTTGATGTTTCCACTACTTATGATAGAGGTAGTAGAAACATCCCAGAGCCAGAGGGCTGCATGAGAGCTGGTCCCAATGACAGCTGCTGGGAGAACTCAGGAGGAATGTCTGTCCTCTTGCAGGCCTCTGGAGACTCTTCTGTCACCTCCCATCCTGGCTGATGTCCCAGGAACCATGCTAGCTCCCTTATAATCCCTCCACAGAATTTTGCCCTAACAGCAGAAGACCGTACTGAAGAATATTCCAGTAGCTAAAGCAGTCATGTTAGATTAGCAGAAGACACGTTATACAAAAGGCTGACCAACTCTTCCTTTTAGGAGGGTGCTTGCAGAGTATCCTTATCCCCTGCTGGCAGACAGGGCCTTTGTTCAGCTTTAAAATGTGGCCAGCATTTGTTCATCTGGTAATCAGGTGATGGTTTGAATGTGAAACACCAGTAGGATTGTGGAAGTACAAGGATAAATTCAGGTATCTTTACAAGGAAAGGCTTACACCAGCAAAGCTGTTCTCTAACATCGTCAGTTACTAACAAACTGGAAAGGTATTTCATTCTTCCTGTAAAGTAGAAGTATCCCATTTCTCTCACTTTTTTTTTTTTTTTTAATAAGTAAAAATAAAAGAAGCAACATGCTGAACATTGCCTTTTCTCTTTTGCTGGTAGAATGTCATAATCTCTCTGTATGACTAAACCTGCATTCTTACCAAGACTACTTTTGTTCCTAATTTACTTAAAAGCTACCTAATTCTCATGGTATTTAAGGATCAAAGGACCTTTGGAATGGAAGTACCAATAATCTTCCAGTTGAATTTGAATGCATTTTGAAAGATTACCCTAACTTAGGCACTCTGTGTCATATTGCAAGAGAAATATAGTTTTTCATGAGGAGAGATGTAGGTCAATCAGTAACCTGGCCTCGTTCAACATTTCACTCAAAAAAAAAAAAAAGAAAACACAAAACAGAACAATGGCCTGCGTTTTATTTTCTCCATAAGTTGAAGAGTAAACAGACTCAGATACACTGCCCTCCACTGCCTCTTTTGGCCTGTACTTTATGTGCAGGAGCAAGTATTTTTAAGAGATGTGCCTAGGGGTCTTGGTCAAGATTAGCACTCCTTCCTGATAGGGCTTTTTCCCCCCCTTTATACTTAAGAAACAGTGTTTTCTCTTTACTGTTCATAGAGACGAGACTGAGAGATATTGAGGAAAAAAAAAGTAAATGGACTCTGTACTTTACAGAGAGTGGAAACATAAGGAAGTTATCTACTTCATATTCACTATGACATCTGTACAGGAAGTAGACAAAACCCACTGAGTTCCAATTCAGTGTTTTTAATATGAGATAATAAATTCCTATTTGTATAGGTTATATAAAAGGTTATGTACAGGCAGTTATATGACACGTGAGTTTATCAAGGTACACATTAGGTACAATGAGGTACACATTAGGCATACCTAAATATACACATAGAGCTCATTTTCTTACACAAAAATATACAGTCATACATCTTCCTGTTAAACTCGTGTATGAGGTAGTAGCTACTTATATTAATACATCAAACCTTAAAGATTTCTTTCCAAGAGTGAGGCGAACAGAGAAAACTGCAAAAGGCGAATTTCATTACTTCAGGAAATTCCAAGGACTTAGAGTACTTCAAATGTGGTACCAAAATTTTAAAATTGCAAGTTTTTACAACAATCAGTCTGATATTCAGCTGTGCTTAAAATACAGCAATATAATTCAGGATACTTATCAATATGAAACCAAAAGTTAAACTGTAAGTGATGTTCCTCAACATAATTTAGTGGAAGGCAACCTTGCCTATTACATTGTCTGAACAGAATAGATCTTTCTGCTACAGTTTCTTCAAGGCCTTTGGCATAAGACATTGATTAGAACAAAAGGAACACCTATAAAACTTGTCCACAACACTACTGTAATCAGTTCTCAAGTCTAAACTTTAAAAGAAAAAAAAAAAAGAGAGGCACATGCTGAATGGAGCTCAAAGAATCCTGCAGAGTCCAGTCTGTTCATCGAGTTTAAAGGAAAGTTGAGAAATTATTCAGAGCTTAGCTACAAGTTAGCATTGGAATTAGATGGTGAAGTCAAGGAAAGAATATGCTGGACAAGATGGTAGGGTCTTTAAGAAAATACTTAAGGTTTTCCTAAAAGACTGAAATTGAAAGGTCATGATTATGACCTGTGAATCCTCTACGTCTATTTTAATCTCACATTGTCTCTATTATCTTCAGTATTTTGCAGCATTTCTTGCTGTGCTATAAGATAATGTTTAAGGTCTTCAATCAGTTGATTATACTCTTTGTCCTTGCAGTTGATCAGAACCTGTTTCAGTTAAATAAAAAAAAAAAAACCACCCCCATCAAAACACTTACCCTTAAAACAAGAGACTTCGGATGCCAGTTGGATATGAAATACCTGTACAGCAAGTCAGGGCATTTAATCTTCATTGATCATAAGATTTGGACCCAGCAGGAATCTTACTTCATGTTATAATGGTACAAATTTGAAAGGTGAAATATGATGAGGGAAAGTAAGAGGATAAAAAGAATATATTTCTATTATCAGAGGCATGGGGCATGGGCTGACTGCTGGGTCAGTCATACTAATAATCCCTTGCTGTTGCCAGATGCAACATCTAGAGCTATCTCAGCCTCAAAGACTGAAATGCTTAAACTGAAGAGAGTCACTTGGCTTGCATGAGCATAATTTAAAGGGCTATGGTATACATGATGTCAGATTAAATGACCGAAAGGTCCCTTAAGCTCTCCTAGATCTTACATACAATTTGGGCATTGTAATAAATGTAACCGAAAAAAATAAAAATCTAATACATCTTTAAACATTTTAAACATTTCAGGGTTGTGATTGACAGGCTTGCAACTGCACTGATATTAAGAACTCAAGTAATATATTTCATTATATCTTTAAATTACACTCATGGATAAGCCACATTTATAAAATGGATGAGTTAAATTATCAATTAATAGATTGCCATTATACAAAACCTACAGAATTTGGATGTTAAATGTACTATAGCAGAAGGCTGTCACACCACTAATGAGGGGTAACTGACTGAAACCATTTTGTAAGTCTTGGTTAACAGCTTTCCTTTCATATCTGTTTCAGGACTAGACATCATTGGTATACTGACTAGTCCTTCGCCCAAATTCCACAGCTCTCTGCCTTGCCTAGTAAGTGTTAACATTTAAAGATTCATTCATTAAACTTACTTCCTCCAAGGGACATAGGCAATTTTTTTAATCTCCCAGGAGAGTTTGGTGATGATATTTTTTTCAATCTGTGATAAGGTAGGGTTAAACTGTTTTCCTCACTGCTGCTTTTCAGAGTGTATCTGCTTAAAGTGCACAGTAATAGCTAAAGGGTTATATCACTCAGACTAGGAAGCAGGGCCACAGACATATCCATCATTCCTAAGCCAAAGGCTGAGAGACACAAGAATCAGTCTCATATTTTCCAGGGGTTGCAGGAAAGAAATCATGCTCAAGGTTTTTGTCTTCTTATTTTGCAGGGAAATTGCCTATGAAGTTTCACCCAGAGTCTGTAAGTATGGATGCTTGAAATTGCATGTCGTTTAATTTGAAATGTGATGCAATTCATACCAGCGGATTCTGATTGTCAACAACTAGTGGAATGAGCTCTACATGTTAATGTATGGTGGGTGGGGTGAGAGGGGCAGAAACAGGGTGAGAATTTACACTGTGACAAACAGCCAATTTGACCAGGTGTTCACAGTTTGGTGAAATCATCAAGACAGCAATGCACAGCACAGGACAGTTTACCTATGACACTATTTGGTTTGGCCTCTCTGCACAGAACAGAAGGATTTTTTTAAAGCAAAACCCCCACATTTCAATTCGATTTAAGAATAAGAGTGAATGTCAGCTACTGATTTAAAAACAATATGTGAAAGAATATAGACTCCAGAAAAAGAGTGATTTCTTGATGATTGTTGTTACCTTTATTATCACAAACAGTTGTAGAGTCAAGCCAAAGCACCAAACTTAAATGACAACATGTAATAGTAATTTTCCTGCTGTAAAAGGGGAAATCTATTGATTTGTGATTTTATAAGTTTCTAATCTTCCTGTGAACGTGGGGGAAATCAATCAAGTCCATAAAGTTCCCCATGTTCTGCACAAAATTAAGATGTGAAAAGATGGTCTCAGCAGATGTACAAAATGGAACCCTTTGTAACAAGAAAACTAATAAAATTTAGGAAGTATAAACATACTTTTCATTTCATAGATTTGGAAAAAAATATGAACATTGTACATTTTAGCACAAAGTAGGGAGGTAAGACCAGTTTAGTAAATTAATTTTCTCTTTTTGTAGCAAAAAGAGTATAAACCCTGCTGAGAATGTTTGAGAGCTGACGTGATGGATCACAGTGCACTAGCTCTATTATGATTATATTATGCAAATGTTTTTATGCAGCCTTTTGAAATGTGCATGGCAAACACATTTTTGATGATTCACTGTGCATAAAGACAAACTCTTGACTTCATGCAACCCCAATGACTTCTCAAAGATGTGTGGGTCTATTACGTAAATAGTACATCCATTACAAAAAAAATTTACTATTTATAAAAATGTAAGAAAAGGAGATCCAACAAAACAACAGTAGGTATTCTTGAGCACCAATGGCAGAGTTCATATTACTACTCCTCATTCTTATGTTTGTATAAATAAATACAAAATCAGTAGTACTTAAAGTAGAAATGGGATCAGCCTCATACAAATCTCCAGAATTGTCTTCATTTAGGATTGAAAAGTAGTTCAACACAATCTTATGATCAGCAAAGACCTTTTGAGAAATGAATCAGGTAGTCCAACTCAAAACTCATTTGTGTCTCCCAGACTTGAGTATCCACTCTTGTGAAAACAGTAGTTCAACATGTTAGCACGTTCAGGGAGACCTTACTGGGAAATAAAGTTGTACCAGTCCTAATTTGTATTATTCATTTTTCTTCTCCATCAGCTAAGTTTGAGCACACCATGTACCGTCTTGAAACTCAGAGCACCTTAAACTTATCAGACACACAAATCTGGAAGATGAACCCACAATCTCCTTGGTTAAAATCAATGAAGAAGAACTCTGTGCTTGACTACTGAACACAAGTTCTTCAATATTTGAGAAAATGTTGAAGGTCAAAGTGCCAAAATTGAAGGAAATATCACTTGCTCCCTGAACCCAGGCTATACCATGACTTCAGCCCTTTCAGTTATAAAGGGGAATATTATCTGTGCTTCTTAGACCGAACTCAGAACTGACATTGCTCAGTTCCCAGATATTTAGGAATCCATACCTGAACTGAAAAGGTGGAAAGATCATCATTATTAGTTAACATACTTTAAAATTAGACAAGTGCTGGCTAATGTTAAAAGAACTGGCTTTAGCGATACCTATTTGAACTTCTGAGTATGCTAGCGGAAGAAAAACAAAGAGACCTCCTTTTCTCCAAATATCTACATTTACTCACAGTATAAATGGTAATGAGTTTTCTGTCACTATCAACCTGAAATAGATTTAAGAAGCTGAAAAGCTCCATATTCCATTACTAAGTCTTCCAATCCCTTCTAAAAAGCAATCTGCCACTTATTAAATTGAAAGTACTCTCTGATTTGCTGAGACATCAAAATTTCACAATTCAAAAAAGTTCCTAGAGTGACAGCTGTGATGAGCTGTTTACTGCAGCGATACATTGCTGTAGAGAGGAGAGCGAGAAACAGGGAAAGCAGACAAAAAGAAAGTCACCATGCCAGGAGCTAAAGGGATATTTACAATAAGAAAGACCTACTTTTAAACTTCAGTTTACAGACACCAGCTATGACAGCAAATATTTAACAAGACATACCCATGATGCAACTTGTGAGTCCTCCTATGCCCAAGCAGTGTATGCATAGAAGCGTGTTGCCCTGAGCTGTTACATATAATTTTAGCTGCAAACTATGATTTTCTGACCATTTACTGAAGGAAAAAAAATGTATCTAAATTGCTGAATCTAAGATATGCGTTCAAAAATCTCTGCTATTGTTTTCATAATCAGAGGTGGATATTTTAGAAAGTGAACATGTAAATAAATATAAAACCGATGCACCTCCTTGCCTTTCTAAGACATGTAATCGAAGTACAATAACACTAGACAGGATGTACAATAGTACTCAACAGGATGGATTCTCAGTAGCAGAAAACAATCTTCATGGGGCCTGCAAGCAGCAACAAATTCAAACCCAAATTAATATTCTTTTATGTCTGAGCCACTTAGGCATATCCTACCATTAATTGTCTTCTCCCTTTCCTCTTTGACACCATGACATTTATCTGCAAGAGCTCACTAGACTCTTTAACAGGATTGCCAATTCTAGTCCTTTCTTTGCAATCTCTCTTGTTGTGTGGGACAGAGGTGTGTGTTGGGGCAGGGGCGGAGATTTGCCTTTTCCTGTTGAGTAAATAATCTTTTTCCTTCCTCAGAGTAGGTTGTAGCCATTTATGCACACATTTTACAGATCAAATAGGTTTTTCAGACCCAGTGGATGTCCTTTAACCAGACTATGTCCTCTTACCAGACTATGACTATTTAAAAATCAAGTGTTGAAGAGACAGAGAGATTATGCAATTTACACAAGTCAGTCTGTGCCACAGAGAGAGCACAGGTCTTGGGCATTTCACACTCCAGTGGTGTATGTTTGTGCGCAACTCCTAACTCTTACATAAAACATAATTAAGCGCATCCCACATCGAGTCTGAGCTTTTTTTAAACTAAACCAGGAATTTCCAGGATCTTTCTCTGGCTAAGCCCTACCCTAGACACAGAACAGGAAAACAATCCTTGAAGGGGATTTGGAGGCCAGCTGATCACACTGGGTGAAACAAAGATTGGTGCTTCAGTCAAAAAGACATTTAGTGGTGCAAGGTTTGTTTTCTTTTGATTTTTTTGTTTGCCTTTTATTTTCGTGATGGTTTTTTTCCCTCTTGATCTGGAATAATTAAAGTCATCAAATTAGTTTTATTATTTCACATGGTGTTATCACAGAAACACAGCAAAAAGAAATCATACAAACAAAATCAGAAAAGGCTATGTAAGACATAAGAGGAAAACATCTTCAAAATGTGGGAGGCTTGATTAGCTAGTGAACAAGCAAACTGAGCAAAGTGGGTTCTCTGTGAAGGGCAGGCAGAGTATAGCCATTTAATAAGATGTGTAAAAAGTAAGGAATAAGCTTCAGGGAGTTAGAGCAAGCATTTTGAACAGGTACTTTAAAATCCCTAGGGATGAGATCAGTATTAATTATACATCTGGGTGTATATCTTCCAGTTTCTTCGTTTTCTCCCTGTTTCATTTTCCCACTCCTTCAGATTAGTAAGGAACTCAGGTTTCTACCCTTCTTCATTAGAATAAGGAACTCTAAAAATGTAATACATTGTGTTTTTATTCAGTAGGCATAGATACATGTCCGGAAGAGCGAGAGTAAGAATCACTGCAAAACTTAATTGGAAGGGACTTGCATGAAAGGACAACCTTTGTCCCCACTATGACCTTGATTTTAATAACATATGGTTCAACTCCGATTTTGCAACCTGCAAATTTCTACAATATTCTTGACATCCAAGAGTAACTCTGCTGTTCCAGCAGAGTGGCGTGACAGTAACTGCGACCACTGGAATTGCCCTCCTCAGTCTGAGAGTGAGCTGTTTAGCATTTTCCAGGACCTAGGCCAATTGTCCCTGGTGGATCCTGGACTCCCCACCCTTCGCTCACTCATGACCAGTGGATCCATGATCCTCGCTGTCTTTGCTGTATTTCGGACCACAGTGTCAGGAAGGGAATAAAAGGAAGTATTCCTGTCTGCGTAATATACTCTATACTGGTTTTGTATAGAGTTTTGTAAAAGAGCACTTCTCCCCATAAAGAACAGCAAGTGAGATCCTCTACTACCGGCCCCTTACCACAAACAATACCTTCTTCTATCGCTTTATTTTGCGGGTTGTCTTTTCCCAACCTTTTGTTTTTCTTTTTTTTTTTTTTTTTTTTCTTCTAAAAGGAACTAAATATGTTTGAGAACTCCTCCGCATTTTAATGAAATATTATGCTGGATAAATAATTACCTCTTGCACTGTAAACTATGCATAATTTTCCTGTTTTCATTTGGCTTCACAAAAAATTAAAAAATGGGCACACATTCTTATAAAAGTGCCTCTGGAGGGAGACACAGCCCAAGAAGTAGCTTGTGTCTGTCATAACAAGTATAGAATTAGTGTGTTCTCAAAGTCTGAGGATATCTGCTTTAAAACATGCATCAAAATATACACAATAGTCTAGTCTGGCGAGATGTGGCTGGGTCTGAATCCTGCAGAATTCCTTTAACCCTTGATTTATCTTACACTTCATAAAACATTTTTGCTGCATTACGTTGTTTAAATGCTGCATTTAAAATAAGAATAATAATTAAAAAGAACTACTTATTTTCTGAGTTCCACACTAACGATAACCAGTATGATTAACTAGAGTTACTTAAAATCATAAATCCTTTTTCTTCTTGAGATTGCAAAAGTATTCTTTTAAGTTCATGTGAATATTAAATCACTTTGAGTTAGCCATCTGCATTTTGATGTTAATACATCACCCCTAAGCTATAAGAGCTTTAAACACTGCATTACAAAATTTCGTGTTATACAAAGACGTGGAGATTAAAAAATACCAAATCTACAGCTGATATAACGCATCAAGCAGAATCTTGCTTCACGTTGAGAATTACAATAAACCATAGCTAGGAAAAAATATATGAGGAAAATCTAGAAATTATGTTTTTACATTATGAAGTTTGGCTGCCAAATGCAGGGTCTGACTCTGCTTTCATTAAAATCAATAAAAATTATTTCCTACATATCTATAGATACAGGATAGTGGTTCTACTACCTTACAGGCAAATAAACAGCCCAGCAACTCCTCCCTCCCCCTTCATGCTCCTAAAGGAAAAAAAATAAAATGAAAATTAAAAAATTATACAATTGGTGCAATAAGCCCATACCTTATAGTCTCTCTTTACTCTTTTTTTCTTTTTTCTTTTTTTTTTTTTTTTGAAGATAGAAGGAGCATTCTGATAAAGTAGAATCTGGAACAAGTGTGATATATTACAGAATATAACTAGAGAATATATTGGTATTCTATCTGAGCACTGCTTTGTTCTGCAGTGTGCCAGTAGCCATTCCTAATTATTTCAGTCACTAAATACTTAATCTATCATTTTATTTTAGAAGTTCCATATTATAAACCATGCTATGTGAACAATTCCTCTAACCTGTTATCTTACACTCTTAAACATAAAATATCTGTCTGATACCCGAGTCCCTAGGTCATTTCCCTGCTACTTTCTCTGTCTTTTGTAGTGTTCCCTTAGCAGATTTTGGACATGTAAGAAGTCATGGCTTTGCTTGATTACCTTCATTTCTTTGTACCATTTCCTACCATTAGATCATATTGAATTTGATAAACTGTAGACAGACAACATTTCTTCAGCAAAAAGACCCTGAAAAGGAACAATTTACAGAGTGACTCATTGCTTTTGAAAGAACATTAAACATTTTCATGTATATAGTAAATCATCTCATCTTGGCTTAAGACTAAACTCCCCTCTTTCCCACCGAAACAATCACTTCTATGCACGCAAATTATTCCTGTGTAATTTGGCCAATTTGATGCCATTAATTGCATTGAAGCACAGTAATTGAGAGAATAGCAAAATACAGTTGTGTTATGAGGCAACTAGGATGCAGAAATGACATCTCTCTTGTAGCGGGTTCACCTTACCTGTCTGCCAAGTGCCCATCTAGCTGGTCTCTTGCTCGTCCTCCTCAAAAGGACAAGAAAAATAAGATAAAAAACCTTGTGGACTGAGACAGATTCAGCTTGGGGGTTGTGATCCATCCATAACAGGTCCTCTCTACAGCTCCTTCCTCCTCACACTTTTCCTCTGCTCCCCTGGTCCTTCCCATGGGCTGCAGTCCTTCGGGATAAACTTGCTTCTGTGTGGGCTTTCCATGGGCTGCAGCTTCCTTCAGGGCACGTCCACCTGCTCCAACTTGGGGTCCTCCGTGGGCTGCAGCGTGGATGGATATCTGCACCACCACGGTTGTCTCTACAGGCTGCTGGGAAATACCTGCTCCACCCTGGTCTTCTCCAGGGGCTGAAGGGGAATACCTGCTCTGCCTCCTGCAGCACCTCCTCCCCATCCTCCTCCTTCTCCCACCTCGGTGCTTGCAGGGGCTGTTTCTCACACTTTTCTCCTCACCTCTCACTGCCAGGCAGTGTTTTGCCCTTCCTCAGCCAGGGTTTCCCCAAGGTGCCACTGTCATGGCTGCGGGGCTCAGCCGTGCCCTGCGCTGGAGCTGTTGGAGCCGGCTGGAACCGGCTGTGTCTGGCTTGGGGCAGCCCCGGCCTCTCTGCACAGGGGCCTGCACTCAATACGTCAGATTTCCAGCTTTATCAGAGCCTTAAAATCAACAGAGATCAACTCTTTTTTAAAGGAGTTTACGTTTTCAAACCGAGATGATAGAAAAGCCAGTACATTTCTAACTTAAAAAGATATAATGTTCCCATTATAAGCAATAAAGACAAAACGTTCCCAAGAACTCAACTCATTCACCCAGAAAAGAGAGACATTCTCATCCAATGTACCCAAATTCACGCTTTGATACAAAGGTGCCCTAGAGAACAAAGAGATGGAAATAGCACAGGTGACAAGTTAGTAGAACATATAATGGCTCTCTCAGAGAAAATACAGGACTCAAAATAGGACTCTTGTCCGATTAGCCTGCTCCTTTTTGTCAAAGGATTAAACTTTCCCAACCTCTGCCTGTATCTGAGGCACAGTGGGTGCAGGATCCAGTGCACAGCCTGTCCATGTGCTGTTTCCATGTTGCCTATCAGGGTATCCAGCTCCACACAAAAGACATAGCAGTGCGTGTGAGTTGGGAATTCCTGGAAAATACTTTAATTTGCCCTTTTCGAAGAGTTAATGGAATGGGGACTGTGAGAAGGGCCACAGTCCTCTGCACCAAACCAGTCACCAAAATGACCATTGTTCTCATCCTGGGGATGATGCTGATGTCCTGTAGTATCCATATATCATGAAGAAATTATCTTACAAGGTATCAGTTCCCAATCAGTGTTCAGAAAGGCTATGATCACAAGAGCAAGTCAATGCAAGAAATAACTACATAGTTTTATTTAATACACAGCATTGGGCTTCTTTTAAGAGAGACTGATATCCTCTGAATTCCTCTTCCAGAATGAAGGAATTATGTGGTACTACTCAGTCCTGAAAAACAGAAATGATGTGGGCGTTTTTAGGCAACCGTACAATAAGCACTGCAGAATTCTACCTGCTACAAGGCAAGGGGCTACTGATTCTTCACTGCCATGCTTTGTAAAACAGGAGTGAAATGCTAACCTTATGTATAACACTCCATTAGGTATTCTTTGCAAAAATGAAATAGCTTCATAATGTGCAAATATCATCGCAAAAAAAAAAGGAAGATCTAAGATTGAAGGGACCGATTCCTCACTATCTGTGTACAAATATTTAATCTGTTTGTAGTAGAATGGGAAAAAAAAAATCATCTCAAACCCCAGGACTAATGTATCACCAGTGACCTGCACAAGCTCAGAGTAAGAAAATCATAAAGCAAAGAGCAGCACTAAAAATAAATCAAATCTATTCAGGAGAAAAAAAAATACAACCCACAAAAAAACCAAAACAAAACCCTCAAACAAACAGAGAAGTTAAATTCTGACCTTGTTTACAGTTTTAGACTAGTAAATTTAGTCCAAATTACCCGGTAACCTGCTAGAAAGTAAAGACATTTCTTCTAAATGCCCTAGTCTTTTCAGCTACAGTTAGCACACAACTCCCCCCAGTACCAGAAGTCCAGTACGGGTAATACATACAAGGAGATGCAGAGATAAAATCTGACAGAGAACAATGTTGTTTTTCCCATTCTGAAGGGGTTTCCTGACAAGGATTATAGGTTCAGTCTCCGTAAAACATTGATTTTCAAGAAAGTCACATTCTCGAGAGGAAAAACAGGAAAATGAAAGCTACAATCAACCCTCAATTGTCCTAGGGAAATTTTCCCTAGTATCACCAACTATCATCACACCTGCTGCAGAGGAGCACCCCCAAATCTGCAACGTGGGGCACATACTGTGCCAAGCAGGTTGTGCTCAAAACCAGGCCACTGGCTAACAGTCTGTCCTATCGACAAAAATCTGTCCGCAAGCTTTTGCAAAGGTAAATTTACTAAATTAGGCTCTCGCAGCCTAATTTACATGGATTTCGTATGATCTTCCACTAATATGGATAAATGAGAGACAATTAACCGTGTGATGGAGCCAGAAGATTAAAATCAGCCAAGAAAGAAGGTTAGCATAGTGATGCTTACACTAACCAGCAAGGCTTCAGTTTGTTAAACAGTAGGATATCTTTCTGCACATTTGCTCCAGATCAATAATAAGGTGTTTTGGAGGAGGCCCAGTGTACATTCATCAGTTGTTGAATAGCCACATGAGGCTATGCAGATATGTAATTGATCCTGGTAGAGAAGCATTTGTAGCAAAGAGTGTCTGTGCTCTGATCTGTGACACACGCACACATACACTCCCTGCCCCCACATCCCCTGCCATTGCAACCTTCACGGCATAACATCTGCTTTGTTTTTGTTACATGGAATTAAGAATGAATATTAGAGGCCTTATTTAGACAAGGATCTTAATGTGCTGGAGAGTACGCAAGCACATATTTTAAACTATTATGCTAATCACAGCCTAGTCAAAAAAAAAATATCTATGGGGAGGAAGGGAGAAAGAACAGCAAACAGGAGAAGCTGGGAAAGAAAAGCACAAGAATCACAGCTGTGCAATAGCTGTGCGAGAAATACAATTTCCTAATCTAAAGCTCTGCTTTTGGGTCTAGAAGAATTTCACCAGTGAGACTACAGCTCTGAGAAAGTCACCAAATCTTTAAGAACAGGTGTTAATTTTTTTATTCCTTTGATCATCTCTGGAAATAATTACTATTGCAAGAGCCACACTGAACCTTCTTGCTTTAATATAATACAATATTTACTGTGTCTATACACATTACCAAATGTGCCTGCAATAACTTCTGAAGTTATTTTATTTTTTCTAAATCTTTATGTGCGTTTCCTATTCAGTATATGAAATCTACCTTTTCTCGTTGTATTCTGACCTTATCCTATCCCTAGGATAGACAGGCTGAGAGAGTTGGGGCTGTTCAGCCTGGAGAAGAGGAGGCTCCGGGAAGACCTGATAGCGGTTGGACTAGATGAGCTTTGAAGGTCCCTTCCAACTCTAACCATTCTATGATTTTCTATGATTCTATCCCCAAATACATCAGCTGACAGATGAAATGCTCATACACATTCCCCGTGCAGGAACAGAAGCCTAGCAGTTATTGTGAGAGGAATTCAATATCTACAGAGAATGAAGATTTCAAAAGGATGAATGAGAATTTGTACCTCAAATTGCATTTTCTATTAAACACTGAATTCTCTAAAAATAGAATGACCCTGAACACAAGACAACCTCTGATTTTTGTGTGCGTGTATTTTAGTGCATGAAAATTACCTCTTACCTCTTCTCCCCACCCCCTAGTCATCTGCCTCCTACACATTGCACCCTTCAATCAAATTTTCCATCTCACATTTCTTGACCTTTCCTCCCTCCTACTGCACATCTCCAGTCATGCCACTTTACATAAAATGTATTCTGTCTCATACCTATCCCATGTCTTAAGCTATAGAGCGTTTGCCCTCCTACTCCTGCTAATTTTCTGAATGAGTTGTGGAGAAGGTGCTGGAATCATTGCCTGTCACTGGCAAAAGCCTTGCCAGCTGGTTTCCCTAAGCATGAATCGTCATCTCCCAAATAATCTTTTCCTGACTCTTTCAGCAAAGTGTGATTTTTTAAACCATGTTTAAAATACATGAGGCAGGAAATGTAAAACAAACTGAACTCAAGAAAAGTAGCTTTATACTTAGATAAAGTAAATTGGAACAAGGACTGAAATCTACTGCCTTATATGTCCCATGGCCATTTGGTAGAAGAATCTTCTCCATTTTTCTTCTTCTCTTAGTAATCACTTAATAGTAGAACTTCAGTAGGAGGAGTAATGGAGTCTTGTCTCAAACTGTTATCCTGTTGAATAGAGTTTTTGAACCAGGAAATGCGAGACCAGCATGCTAGGAAGCATGGTGTTTGATAAATTCTAGCTACTTAGTACAGTCAGATGCCTTGAATTATCAGTACTGTATGTGAGTGAACCTGACAGATTTGGACCACTGCTAAAGATCAAAGTTACTTAATATCTAATGGGGAATGGACACAGCCTTTAGCCATTCCCATGATAGGGCTCATCATAGTTGTCTTTTAGCTTTAGATCAAGCATGCACAGTTGAATATCAACAAAAGCATGGCTATGCCTACATGGCGTGAGTCTGTTGCATGTAGATCATAATGTCTTGCAGTGCCAGTGTTTGCAATAGGAAAAAGTAATCTCTGACCTGTCAGCCTAAAAAGGGTGATACCACATGCCCCATAGGATATATAGGTTGCCAGGCTTTTGGTGAGCAGTAAGGACAGCCCCTTCTACTCAGAGAAAGTGCCACAGAGAAAGTGCCAGATGGTTGCCTGCTTCCTCTGAAGCGGAGCTCACTGTGCGATGCTGGTGTGATTTAGAAACCCTTGAATGCAGAGAGCAGCTGAACTGTTTTAGATTCCAACTTTTAGGTTCAAGCAAGTCAAACAGCAGTAGAGAACAATGTACGTTCATGAAACCACATCCTTTAAGAGCCTAGGTCTTGCTGAGTTGAAGAGTTTCAGTCCCTCTGAAAACAGTTTTCTAATAATTTTACCCTCCTTCTCTATCAGACAGTTTTATTGGACTGTAGTGAGACGTTATCCTTTCTGAATCTCAAATGTAGGCCTTAACTTTCAGTTGACTAGGCAAAGAGATTGGCTTCACTGGAGGGCTGTGTATGTACAACAGCTCAGGCTCTAGCTGGCAGCTCTAACATTTACAGGCTTAAAAGTTTTGTAGAAACTTCATTTGTCTCTCTGCAGATTTGCGTCTATTGAGATTGATAATAATGAGAGTGCTTAGGGTTATTACAATCTCTAAATAATATATCAGCTCTGCCTAACAAATAGCTCCACTGTAGTCTAATAGCTATTTATTAGCATAGCTAAAATAAATTAGGAGGTAGCTTATTCATGCACTCAGAAAAAAAAAAAAAAAAAAGAGCAGTTAAGGTGAGAAAGATGAAAGGAATTTATGATTTACCTATTTTGTTGAGGGTTAAACAGATACATCATCACAATTAATGTGTCTGTTACTAATCAAAACCAATGTTTGCAATGATAATTTCTGATGTAATTTTACATTTGAATGGCTCATACTAGACTAGGGAGGTTTTCAAATCTGTAAGCTAATTTTTGCTTTCCTTGCTTTTCTCTCCTCCTCCTTTGTGTTTATGATTCCTACCATCATCATTACCATTAGCTACTTCCCATGTAGCACTACTTTGTACAGTACAAGGACTTGTTTTTAAAATACACTTTCTTACATAATACCCTATCCCACGTTACTCTACATAGTAATTTTGCTCAACAGTACCAAAAGCTACACAGCATGAAGGAAGGAAAACCATGAATTAAGGCATTTTCTGGGTCTGACTGAAGAAGTAGAAGCATTGGGATGGAGGCCAGAGAGGAGGGGGGAAAGTTAAAGACACAGATTAAGGAGAAAAGATGTACTTTCAGATGCATTTCTGCACAGTAGATTGCACAAAATAATTAGCAAATGTAGGAGTAGCTCTTTAACAAGTGTAATATCTAATTGACATCAGACAAATTTTACAAAATACACAATCTATCTAGTTGCTCCCCCTAAATTTCTGTAATTTACACTGTCCCCTGTAATAAAAAGCCTTATTCAAAGGTTGATCTGAAGGCCTGTGGTATCAAGAGACACTGAACTGGAGATTAGAAGTCCTAATCAATACGGAGTGGTTTCTTAAATAACTTTAGACTTTAGATTTTCTTGGGAGACAATGTCAGAAGTGTAAAAACAAGGAAAGGATCAGGGCAAAATCTTCTGGGAAAAGGGGAATGATGTTGAACTCACACAGAAAGGAGGGAAGAAAGCTGACAGTTACAGGAAACTTTCCAATCATAGGGGTTTTTTTTCCAACAGAGTTTGAAGGCAAATTGATTTTGTCTGGGTCTTGTATGTTGGTTCAGCCTATGGAACAAATTAGAACTTATAGAGGACTGATGCAAAACATGTGAAAGTTACTGGGGAAGTTTCTATTGATTTTAATTGGCTTGGATCAACTTTTAAAAGCCCAGCAATACTTCCCAACTGACAAGCAAATAATGCATTACCCTTCACCAACCACAGTCCACAATCTCCTTGTTTAGCTTTCTCTTTTTACTTTTATTTTGCAGTAAAAGATACTTGGTGTTGACAGTCAGACCATAAAATTCTCGTTACACTGGAGAGTTGGGAGAGAGGAAACTCCTCTACACAGCTCTACCATTCAATCTCTTTAGTGACAAACTTTACAGCTTTGCTAATACCCTTGTTGGGTAGAAACTTCACTGTGTAAATCTGTAAAGAGAATATTGTAATGTTGTCTGAAATTGTATAAAAACAATTCTCATGGACCTTGTTCAAGTCTTATTTTCACTTGGCAAATTGGCTAGTTGCAGATAATATTAACACTTAAAAGATGAATCTGAGCCTAGTTCAACTTGTTCCTATTGACATACGTTTTCAAGACATGAGGCTGGACTGGGTGACATATCAGCAAATAACATTTGCCTAGAAGCAGTGCTTACTGTAAGAAGCCGTCAACTAGGAGAAATATTTATATATTGCTAGGAAAGAAAGGGAAGTAACAGTAAGAGGTAGCCAACTATAAATAAAAAATTCCACTCCTCTAACCTAGGGGAAAAAAATAATAAACCAGGCTTCAGACCTCCGAATATCCTGTTCAGAAAGGACAGCCAGCAGAGAAGCTGATTTTGCAGCTCTGATATAAACATATTTAGAGGAGGTCAGAAAGAAAAGAAACACTGAAAAAGTAATCTTTAGAGGGAATTGACATGAGAAGCCTACCAGTGATGGATTATTGGTAGTGGTCAAGGATGGATTGTCACTCCCTTACCTTACTTTGAATTCAGATTAGGCTGGTAGAAATTACTCCCTTCTGTTTTCTCGAAGAGGGAATATGACTAATCTGTTACAGGACTATGTTTCGCAAGGGATGGTTTCTTTCAGCAAGAAGCCAACCTGTGATAAAACCAACCAGCCAACCTTACTTTCCCTTCAGGAAAAGACTCACCATATTTGTCAATTCTTCTATATTTGTATTTTCCACGATAAAAATTATATACCAAGTCTTATAGCATATTTGTGCAGGAAGCTTAAAGCTAAGGCACTCCCAGTAGTATAAGTAACTTTCTTTAACCTCAATTTTTTGGTTTGTAAATTGTTTTCTCCAGTAAAAAATGAATGGAGGACACCAAATCGCTCTGGAGCAATGGTGAGTCTGCGATTCAAAAGAATAACAGCCTGGGACTGCAGGCTGTCAGAAAAAAATATGAATATATGTTCTCCTGAGAAATATAGTAACCTCAGCCTGCCAAGGTTCTGTCTTCTTTTCTGGCCCTTAGAGCCCTTTGATTTTTATTTTTATATTTATTTAAATCTCCTATGCTTCCCTTTCAAACATTTATTTTAATAAAACTTTTGATTTTCTGAGTTTTCCAAGTGCTCTCAACTTTGGGTTGTATTATAATGGAAGTACTGCCCAAATACTGAACTCCAGCAGTCTGAGAGGTGACTAGGATAAATATGGAACTTAATGGTGGATAACTGACTTGATGCAGTTTCATCAATCAGACAGAGATAAACTGCTTTCTCCTCTTGCAGTAACCCTTTTTAAGAAAAATGTATTGATTTTTTTTCATCAGATAGACATATTAACTAGCAAGACACACAATGCATTCTTCTGTCTGCGTGGCCATTTTGAGTAGCAATTGATTTTTTTTTGGCTCTATGGGAAAACAGTCACTATTGAGTGATAAACTAAAAAAAGAAAATGTGTGCTTCCTCTCACACTGCTGCCAGAGGCACAGAATTAACAAAATTAACATTCACAAAACTTAATTTATGAAAGATAACAAAAAGAATACTTCTTTCCCCCTCAGTAAAACTTTAGCTTTGTGACCGCAAGAACTCATGGTAGGAGACTAGATACATTAGTAAAATTAAAGAGAGAAGTATGTTTAATTTCTGAAACCTTCCATTACTGACTCTGTCTGTACAGTAATTGGGCAATACAGCCAACTCAGGTCCCTTTGTGACTGATCATTAAAGATCCCATGGCACTCTTCACAAGAGTAGAGTTATCCTCCCTGTCCTTGCCAAATTCAATTACAAGTGATAATTTTCTTCTGCCTATCTATATTTTCCCTGCAGTTTTATCTGTATAAGACTTTGCTTTTCATTTCCTGTACAAAAATTGTTGTATAATGTTTCTGTGTGCTCTTAAAGAGCTGCAGTTTTCCACTCTGAAGAGTACAGTATCAGATGGAATGATTTTTGTATTACAGATATGACAAAATATTATCATAGTTCTTTGAAAGTCCATGGTACTTAGCTGTATAAGAGTAGGCCTATTTAGCGGACCTGGTTCTCATCTGGAAAGTATGACTACAATAGGACAACTACTTTTTACTGTTTTGATGACTCCAATTTAGAAATCTTTCCACTAATAGCTGAATTTGACCTGAAGAATCAGCATCACTTGAGAAGGTGCTTAAGCAAAGAGAAAAAAAAAATTTAAAAAAGACTACAGTGCAATTGCAGTGCTGCCAAATAATCTGAGCATCAGGGTTATGTGATTTTTCTTCTTTTTTTTAAATGCACCAGTACTCATCCAAAAAGACATCCTTATTATATAGACTTCCACAAGTTTAATACAGAATGACAATTATTTCTTTAGAAGAAAAGTTAATAAGATTGTATAATAAAATTCAAGTCAATGCAAAGGTAGTTTGTAATGCATGCCATGTGGTCTTCATGAAGACTGGAAACTGGGCTCTAGTACTGACTTACAGTACAGACTAGTTGTTGAGAAGTTGTTGACTTCAGTTCAGCCTCATAAACCACATAGTCTAAGGTCTAAGACACAGTAGATTCCAGTAACTGATCTGGTTTTTTAACTTTTTTTTTTGACTGCCTACCTACCCACTGAAGGAAGGCAGGAGTTTTAAGTTCTCTTTTAAATAAGATAACCTCACATAATTCCTAAAGTAGTATAAAGCACCCTATGGTGTAGTTGGTAACCTCAGGTTTTTTTTCCCTTTGCAAGGCAAGAATCTTTTGCTAAAAGCACATCTATATTATGAAAATTTACTCTGTTTAGAACATTTTTTATTCCATGTTTTCAAGATCTTTTGTTTTATTTTCTTTAGGGCAAATTATCCCTGAAACTTCTATCAGGTCTTTTTTTCTTCAAGGAATTTTAACTGCATATTATGTTATTAATGGTCTCTAAAAAGGTAGTTTTTGTCTTGAGCGGTCACCATGGTGCTATATTAACAGATCTTAGATTAATGTAGGAAATCTCATCCCAGTCATGAAATGGCACCCTGTGAATACCTTGTACACAAGACAGCTGTGAAGGCAGTGTAGAAAATAAGAGCAGGAACAGCTTGTATTAGCATTTCCACCAAAGAAATGCTGACAAGCTATGTGACAATTTAAGGGCCAGATTCCCAACAGCAGCCCTTGAAGAACAAGAAGAAGATGATGCTGAAGAAGAAAGGAATACAACAAAGCAGAGGTGCTGTTGTGTTTTCTCACTTCATTCAGGTTAGTGGGAAGGGAAACAAGTCCAAAGGCCAGGCTCCTAAGAACTAAGCAACCCCAAGGGTTGTTTGACAGGATCCTCAGCATTATTAGAACTCTGCATTATGTTTAACCCCATATCTACTTCCCACTCTAACTTATCGACCACTTTCCTACAAGAAACACAGGTTACAATAACAAGCTTTGCCAGACGCACTTGAATCAAGTAACAAATGATGGAGAAACAGAAAGAAGGGAAGCCCTGTCAAAGCCCCTTCAAGCTTCTAGGAAGATTTAGAGGGCCATAGTTCCCTTTTCATGGAATTACCTTTTCCCCAAGTCATTGCATAGTAAGGCAAATATTTGTAGCACACAGCCACTTCCCAACCTAAATGGAGATTTAGTAATAATTTAAGAGGGGAACACTTAAAGTGCACTTCACAGAATCAGAAAAATAGCTTAGTACCTTAGAACTGCAGAGATCAACTTGAAATGCTTCTTTGGAGCTTCCATACCACATGTGTTTAGATCTCAAATCAGAGAAAGTTAAGAAAACAGCATTTTCTCATAACCTTTTTGCTTCCTTTTACAAGCAGGATAACATAAAGGAAGCAAGTCTTTTGTAAGAAAAAAATTAAGAGTTTAGATTAGAAAAAAAGTCTTAAGTTCAAGTCTGCTTATACCTCAGTGTATTATTTAGCTCTAATTAATATATCATTTAAGTCATTAGCAAGATAAATGTTCTGATTAATAGAATAGCTTATGTTTATACAATGAAGTTTTAATATTAAAGGTTCTTAGTAATGAAATACCTGAATTCCCACTTGGGAGAATGTCCTTTATTTTGTTGGAGTGTGACCACAGTTTTCTAATTTCTTGAAGATCATACAAGTTTAATGAACTCTTGACCTTATTAGGAAGCAATGAGATCTTGACATTTCAAATCTTAAACTAAAACTGTATATTTGTTTGCAAATTAAACAAAGAATTCTCAGTCTCAAATTTTGATCTCTGAACACTGACTTAAATCAAATGAGGCCTAATTCTTTCAGTATTCAGCCCATAATAAACTGCTAAAAATTAAATAAGCGAGATTTAAGCTCCGAGGGATTTCTTCATAGCAAACTATATTAAAAAAATTGTAACACTAGCCATGCATTTAGACTTTGAAATAGACAGTTTCTGAAGTAAATACCCAAAGGTCTTTTTCTATTGTATAATCTTCTAGTCAAAGGAGAGTTTAGGCTTCTTTATGGTCATACATCCCCCTCACATACCCTCAAGACGGTACTTTCAGCACTTCAACATTTTTTAACTGTAGTTCAAACTACAGTTTTGCTTGAATGAAGCTCTAACACTTGCGTACAGTTTATACTATGCTTTTTTGTTACATTTTGTCTAAATATCTCAGCACAGAGCATGGTGATAGTCTCAAAATGAAACTTGAAACTTATTGAAACTGACAGAAACAGACTCCCAGGTTGCTTATCCCAGCGTAAAGACACCATGCTTCAGATGAATATTACTAAATTATTTTCTTGATATTCATGAAGAAAATTACTTTCAGGAAGAAAGTTCTTAAAAAAAAAAAAAACATCTACCAGAAACATTCCTCTCCACACCCAATATTCCTCTTCTGCTCCCAATATTATTCATGCCTTCATGCCTAGAGGAAAAAAAGAAAAAAAAAAAGGAGGGGAGGAAAAAGGGGGAAAAAATAGAAACACAGAACTAGATTTCTTTAATCTTCCCAGGACTATAAATCATAGGTATCACATTATCATTCAGTGATACATATCAGATTATAGTAACCCATTCCATTGACTATAAGTTAAGAACTTCTGTCCTGTCTCTTCCTCTATTTGATTCCAAAGGGGAGTCTCCAGAGAATCTCCCACACACATGAGAGACTCTTCATGATATGAGGAAGTTAGTGCCTGACTTTTTGGTTAAAGTGAAAGTTGTATTTGATCAAAATAATATTATGCATATTTTAAATGAAGTTAAATAACTCTTAGCCACTAGAAAAAAAACAAAACAAAACACAAACAAAAATCTTAGGCATATTGAAAAGTTGTACATGTGGTTTAATAGGTGCTCTTTTCTTCAGGATTTTAAGAGTCTGTTTCTGAATCTAGTGCGTTTATTCAGCATACCTCTCTCTGTATAAATAAAGGGCCTAAGCTCAAGGCATGGAGGAGTTTGAAAAGGGCTGTAATTTTGCAGTAAGTTTCCAGCACAGAACATGCCTAGTTCAGAGAAAGTTCTTTTTTTTCCTTTTCAACATGCTTGTGCATCTGCCCATATGTTGCACTGGTGAGACTGGACACTGGTTACACCTTTGGGGGTTGATCACAGGGCATCTAGTTTTTAGAAGTAAAAGCTAATGCTAAAAGTTTAAATGGGTTAATTTGTTTTCATGTATACTCAAACACATAAAGACATTACATTGTGCTGGCATACACACTCATCCTTTTGCATATTTGCAAACTCATGGGGAAAAAAATAAAAATCTGTCCCAACTGGTTAACAGGGTATCAACATGCCCCATCTGGTTCAGGAAGTCTGTTGTTGCAATGAGGCCAGCCTTCACATCTGCCAACAATTCTGCTCGCACAGGAAGCGCAGAAAGGGGGAACCTCCTCCACGCCCTCAGGCCCTCTCAGCCACACTCTAATCTCTCTCTTAGCAGGAAAAGGCGGGCCCTTCAAATAGGCGGTGCCATTGGAGTAACCAATCCCAAAGGAGTAGGTGGAACTCAAGAAGTGGGTGGCTCCGAAAGAAGGGCAGAGCTCAAATTCTTTAATATCATGCAGCTGTGCTACTTTCCCTGTTCCCACATTTCCCCCTTTTCTATTTTTTTTTTCTATTTTTTTTTT
>JAAGAY010147601.1:0-18226 GCA_011801015.1 Ardeotis arabs
TTTTTTTTTTTTTTTTTTTGAGCTACTTTGGTAGCAAATGACATTCTTGTGACAGTTACAGCAGATTGTATGTTCTGGTACAGTAAAGGAAATCTCTCCAACTTTTTTTTCTGTAAAGAAAACCACTCTAAAAATCTAAAATCACTTCATTTTAAGGCTAGAAGAGACTATGATGATTACCCAGCTTCCCACAGAACAAATCAGAGAATTTCATCCTGTAGTTCCTAACTCATCTCTAAAACTCATTATGTTCCATGTGCTATTTGAAGAATTTCAGTCTCTAATAAGCAACCATCTGGAGTTTTTCTTTTGACTTTGAGTAATAGGTTACATATCCATTTATACTATGGATCACTGCAAGCAAGAATCCTACACCCTCATACTTATCAGACAGAGCATATTGGCGCATTTCATATAAACAAGAGCTGAAGGACCGCTCTGCCAAGCATTGAACCAGTCCTTGGTGCCTCAATAAGAGCAGAAAGCCTGATGAAAGCCTTGAGTTTATCCTGAATAGTTCCTTTTGCGTTAGGAATGGAGATGCTTTTCAGGGGGTTCATGACCATGTCTGAGATCAGACGGAACGTGCCACAAAGACAAGAGGAGGTTCCATTTGGCAGCCTTCTTGTAGTCCAGCAAAATCTGCTGTGCACTTGAAACAGTCTCGTGACCTGGCCATAGTTTTAGATTTATCAGCTAGCAATGCAGATAGTTGTCTGAAAGACCTATTTCTGCAAGGGAAGGCCTTCCTGACCTCCCCTGTATGAAGAACTGAGTATCAAAGACATACTCCAAGGAAAAGAAGGGAAATTAATTTCTTGAGTAATCAGGAAAAGCTGAGGGACACCAAAGCACAACCCCCCTGTCACGTTCTGTATGAAGATACTTAATCAGAAGGGATTAAATTGCATCCAATACCTTGTTTCACTTGCATACAAGGGAGAAATTATAAACTAAATTAATCCAAAACATTAAGTTCCAATAATGAGAAATGCTGAAAACCTGGTTCACTTTGTGAGGTAAGTGCATCTCAAAAATCTTTTTACTGTTATTGAAAAGCACCTTTATTGACAAGAAGCAATAACACTGAGAAAAAGATTGATTCTGTGAGACAAACCACAGTGAGACCAGATCAGTGAAACTTCAAGACCTCTGTAAGATTTGGGAGGAAAAAATAAGATCTCAGAATGTTCACAGATGCATAAAACTATCTGGTTAACAGATTTGCCTTGTGTCTCACCCTAACCATCAAAGCCACCTTCTGTCTTGCATCAGTCATAATCTTCAGCTGGAGGGGAAAAAGGCACATGCTCTAAATTAAACTATGAGGATAACAAGCACTGACTATTGACTACCAGGCTTCACATTTTTAAAAGTCTGTTTACCTTATTACTCTATCAGAGACAAACAGAAGTCTCTCAGAATAACCTGAAGCCTGAAAAAAATGTCCTCAGGATAATAGAATCTCCCACTTATGAAGAAAAAGCATAGACTGACGCAATTCATTCACCATTTACCAAAGAGGTAAACTGATAGGCAGATGGATCTAATTCTTTCTGCATGAGTCTCAGAGCTCAGCTACTTTCTGACAGAAGGAAAAGTTTGAAGCCAGTTTGTTTGTATTTCACCTGAAAATCCCCAAAGTCTGAAATGCCCTGCACACTGCTTATCAGTGCAATGAGGATCCGACTTCCCATCCCAGGACAGATGCAGCCATGGAAACAGATTTTGGTCTCTGCAGTTTGTAGATTTATTTTTTTTTAAGTAAAAAAAGTTATTTCACATTAACTTGATATATATAGGGATTTGTGGGAGGGGCGATTGGAAGACAAAAATCTTTTACTTTTTTGTTTCATCTAAATGTTCACCTCTCAAATCTTTCTTTTCACCTCACTTCTCTAGATTCAGCCCTGATTCACGACTAGCTTCATTCTCCCACCATGTGCCATTTTTTAGCCTGAGTATACTATTCATTAAAAAGCATTCAGCATTAATCTGGACTTCAAGTTAAAAACTTGAATTTACTTCACTTCTGTACCCAGTCTACTGGTCATGCGAAAAGAGTGATTTTTCCCTGTGAATATAAATACATTAAGGTTTGTGAAGGACACATCTCCCACAGCTACTGCCAGTAGCACACTAATTTGCAGTAATATCTGCTTCAGGTCTACCCTTTCTATGAGAAATTATCATTTTCGTCTGTTAGCAAGTTGCTTATGAAATGTTTCAGATGTAAGGGTTATGAAAATAAATGAGGGCTAATTATATTGGAAGTCGCCCATCTAAATCATCTTGGCAACTCTGAACATACAAGAAATTTCTATAAAAATCTTGTTAAAAAAAAAATGGAGTTTTGTGGTATGGTTTTGGTTTCCACACATAAAAATGTACCACACTGGTTTAAGGGAAGGTTTACAGAAACATTAATTTAGACAAGACTAGAAACACAGTGATTATTTTTAAAATGTTTGGATAACAAGTAAAAAAACCTATGGTAGTCTTGATAATGAAGGGAAAAAGTAATAGCTAACGCTTCAAGAAAGGCAGCAATACATTTTTCCACAAAAAGCCAAAATCACTATTATGGGTACAGGCTTGTATTTAAAGTACATTACAAGAGGTTCCTCAGTCGAGATCTAAGAAAAATACGAAGCAACTCTAGCAAAGTGCTTTGCTGCTTAAGCCAAGATTGGTGTGAATTAAGCAATGCTACGCATTGGCAGGGGAAAAAAGCTGCAAATAAACTTGATTGTTAATATTTACATAGGAAAATCATCCTGGCCATTATTAGAAGATTAGTCAGAACAATATTTAAATAGCACCATCTTCTGCTAATTATGAACTGACTGATTAAACTGAGGAGACACCTGAAATGGAGTAACAGGCATGAAGGCCAAAACTTAACTGCTTTCCTCTGTGTCCCAGCGCCTCCTGCTCCCCGGCCAGGCACCTCACCAACATGGCAACAGGAGAGAGAGATGAAAAGAAATCACTTTATTTGTGTTGAACCTGCCAGGGGGAGGGCAGCAGGGCCAGCGGTCTCTGTGGGGGGCCGGGCTGCAGCTCCCGAGCAGGGCCCAAGGCAGGGCCGCCTGAGGGAGAGGCAGGAGCTGGCGGCCTGCAGGCCCTGGTGCAGGCAGCGGAGCCCCGCCAGCCCCGGTCAGTCAATCTGCTGCACTACCAACCTGCGCGGGAGTCGGTCTCGCTTTGGAGCACTGGGTATTGTTAATTTTCCCTGGAAAGCACCAGTAAGTCTGTTGTCGTGGAAGTCCTCAACTCAGTAGAGAACATCAGCATATCACTAAATTTAGGCACCTCTATTTAAAGACAGATTTACGATTAACTGGGTCCCAACACTGAACCACACATTGTACATCTCTACCAGGTGTGAGAATGACCAGTGGCCTTGAAAGACCCTGAGATAGCATGGGAGCACTCAGGGGATTTGTGGGCTCAGGGAAAAGTGTGTCTTTGGAGATCCCCAGGTCCAACCTCCTCTTAAAAGCAAGGCCACAGACTGGGTTATCCAGGGCCCAGTCAAGCCAAGTCTCAAGCACTTGTAGAAAGGAAATATGCTTCCAAGATTTCACGGTCAACCTATTCCTATGGCAAATTACTCCAGTGAAGATTTTTCTATTTTTTTCTTTCGTCCAGACAGAACTTCCCCTGAAGCAACCTGTCCCAATCACCATGCATCCTTCTGAAGAAAGTACCACTGTCTGCTCTACACCTACCTCTAGGTACTGGGAAACAGATTAGATCTTCCCTGAACCTTAAAAAGAAACAAACACACTGCCTAAAAAAACCAAACGAACAAAAACCCAAACAAACAAACAAACCACCAAAACCCATGTTAATTTCTCTTCCACGGATGAAATAAACAACACTGAAGTCAGGTGGAAAGTCTAGTCAAGAAACATACTACATAAACAAAAGGGAAAACAACCTCACAGTAAATTGCATTCTTCTTAAGAAAAATAATAATGCTGACAAAATATACCTGTACCCTTGAAAATTAAAACTGCAAAAAATGTAGATGCAAATGTCTATGTATTTCTTCCTGTTGTTGCATACTATGTAGACTTTCCACATCTAACTTCAATAAATTTATTTTAATACTGGAAATACTTGATCTAGAATCATTAATTTTCTTTCTTCATGCTCTTTTGCAAGCATAATAGTTAAAAAGACAACTGTGGAAAATTAAAAGAAAATCACATTAGCTCTGCATGACACAAATAATGATACTAGGCTTTGCATTTTATCCTGCAACTTTGGTAAATCAGGTTTATCATTCTGTTGAAAGATACACATATTACTTCAAATAACTGGAGTTAAAAGGGGTCTAACAGGAAGGTAAAAATTAATAGCACAGAATTTCTTTGGAAAGTGCACAAGGCATGCCATTTAGAAACATAAGTCAACAGCAATCATTCATACTCTCCATCAGACAGCAGGCAGAATTTTTGCCTTCCAGGCATGTGATAGGATATTTGGACCTGCTGCCTTCACAGAAAGGCAAAGAAGTTATCAAACACTGGTGTCATTGGGTAAAAGCAATGAATTTCTGGAAAACTTAAAGATTCAATGTAATCTATCTCAAAATTAATACTTTACAATATCATTTATATCAATCATATTATGGCATTGCTGATGCAAAATGAATCTGGCCCTATGCAGGCAGCCATTTTTTCAGACACAAGTTTGGACTTAGAGCTTTTTCCTAACTTTAAAATACTTCATAAGTTTTTTTTTTTTTTTTTTTTTTTTTTTACATTGTGATCAATTTCCAATAGTAAAAAAACTGCTGTCTTTAGCAGTTATTAGCTACATACTCGGCTAATGTAAAAGCTATGTCAATTTACCTCATGACCTAAATTAGGGTTTTGCAGGGTCAGCTCGCTTACCCAGGGAGAAAGATGCCACAGTTAGCTGAGTCAGACAACTACTTCATTAAGATTGTTTCAGTTGCACGTTCTAATAAAGGAAATGGCATGATGAAGAGGTTGTATCCTTTTTTAGCATGTAAATCTTAACCTGAAAGTTGAGACAATAGCTAAGATAAATCATGATTACCCGTAGCCACTGTAGAAATGACTCCTGTGATGGTCCCAAACCTCCTCACCTTATCATCATTTTATGACACAGCAGAACCCCTGGTTTTTCTGCCTTGTTGCTAAAAGCTTCAAGGTTATTGCTGGTTTTTAAGGAGTCTTGTAGTCTGCAGACAATACCCTACACTGCACTGTTAAGTGTGGTACGGAACATAAGAGCTGCATTAAAGAAAAACAGACATTTATCTTTGTATTTCAGATGTAAAGTATCTAATGTTTTACTACTATTAAAAAAATTGACATGAGATATGATACACTCAATGACTGTTTATAAGGCTAACAATATAGTACTGGTTAGCTGCATTATTTTTACAGAAATAAAAACTGGGCAGGTACTACAATGCGGTAGAAAGACTGGAGACTTAGAAAACAACTGGAAGTAAATGCTGTGAAAGAACCAATGGACAGGATGTAAGAAAATTTCGCTACAGGTTGAGATAGTGTGGGAATGATGACTTATTATGGATTTGTACTGTTGTGCCCCAGAAATCCTCTTGTTAAGCACTGACCACAATCCACTGATTTTTCCATTTTACTATCATGCATCTCAGATACACTTCCACCTGCAATGGACATTATTTCCTGCTGCAAGATCCTGTATACCTAAGGAGCTAAAAATCAGAAAATACTTACACCTGCACCCTCCTCTGATGTGACTGGTAACGCATCTGAAGGCATTAAATGATATAAATCATGATTCCAGAATACGAGAAACACATTAGAAATATCTTGCATAATATGATGCACAAAGAATTGTTGGGGTAGCAATGGCAAATTTATTACTGTTTTGACTTGCAGACTGTGTGAAAGACGAGAATGTTTTGAAGATACCTGTGTGATGTTTCAGGACCATGTCCTACTAAATGGATAAATCCCTGACACATTCAATGCACTTGGCAGATTTTTGGCATATTTTTTTTCCTGCTGGACTCCTTAAAGGCTCTTCCTTTTTTGGGAATGGCTAGAGAACACAGCCTTCTTCAGTCTG
The DNA here is from genome assembly GCA_011801015.1 of Ardeotis arabs. Lineage (NCBI taxonomy): Eukaryota > Metazoa > Chordata > Aves > Otidiformes > Otididae > Ardeotis > Ardeotis arabs. The sequence continues at coordinate 6,103 of JAAGAY010147601.1, forward strand.
CATCAGTGTAAAAACAAGCCTCCCGAGAGGCAAATTAATAAATGCAGAGTTCTCCTTACCCATAATTTCTTATGCAGCCTAGTTACCATATTGATTATTGTCTGATGTTGTACGGCCAAATGTCCAACCTGCTCTGAAAAAATTGCAACACATGGAGAGCACTGCACTTCAATTTAGATACATTACAAAAGTAATGATGTAAAAAATTACAACATGCCTCATGAGGGATGCACATTTCTTCTCAGTGGAATAATAATGTGAATGTAAAACCATGCATATAAATGCAAAATTAACCGTAATTCTGTACTTCCTTAATTTTGCACTTACAAGATCATCCAGCTGCCTTGACATGTGGAGGAAAGAAAAGTCTAGATGAACAGACCAACAGGTACTGACCAAAGCCAGAAAAATCAAAATTAAAAGTGAAAATTAATAAAATTCAGGAGAGACTCAGTGAATTTGCAGATCTTTCAATTTGAAAAAGCTAAACCAAGATTATTGGGAACGTAATTTAGAGTATTAATCCACTGAACACAGAAATAAATTAGTTCTATGTAGACTTCACAATGAATTGTTGTAAACGTATTTCAGTTTAATAATCTCACTTTAGGAAGCTTATCTATGTTTGGTTCTTTGAGGTTTGTTTTTTTTTTCCTTCATCTTTATTCCTATTATTCCCTTTTTAGCAACTTTTCTGCAACCAGACTAATTGCTTCCATCATGCATAAAACAGAGGCTCTTTCATAGAAGTTTTACTACAGAACAAAAAGATCTTCTCTCTCCAGTGGAACTTGCAACTTCAGTTTCAAACAAGACACATCAAGTGGACTTAAACAAAGTTACATTAATGAATGGCTGAAAATACCTACCATACGAAGTGGCTATACGTAACATTCTGAAGTAATTAAATTAATCTTCCACTCCTAATGCCTGTGTTATTCGCAGGATCTTCAGCAGTGATATTTGCCATAAGAACAGGTAGAGCACTGCTAAATAATTTCATTCCCATCATTTGGGTTGTATCTTTTAAAAACCCACAGACATACTTTCAGTAGCATGTCACCATCAAGAAAATCACAACAGTTCTTCTCAAGAATACCACAATGAAGAATGCCTGGTAGACAACCAAAACAAGCTCCACAATATGGGATGTGAGTATGTAGAAGATTGTCTCCTTCCTCACTGCAGTGACAGTGAGTAGGAACACTTGAGGTGAGGAAGGGGTCCTCAAGGGGAATTGAGCTGAGACGTCTCACTACATACAGAGAGGCAGCTGGTGAGGTACCATTCAGTTGCAGTATCATTTTCTGTGACGTTCTGAACTTTCCAAGGGCATGCTGAAAAATTTATCAATAACTCACAGCCCTGGAAAACAATCAAATCCATGCTTTCTACTGTTGAGATTAGTATTAGTTGCTGTGGTCACCTCACAATTCTTACAAGGTGTTTTATTTATTTATTTATTTTAAGTTTATAACCAGTTCTTTGATGTATAATAGGGAGGAGCTTGTGCTTCTTGTGCTTCCACTGCCCTGTTTGTACACTGATGAAGATCGGGCAGAGGATTCATGGATGCATGCTGAGCTGAGGTCCTCAGAAAGCTTGCAGCTCCCAGGTTGGGAGACACTAGCAGAAAGAACAAGTCAGGAAGAAGATGAGGGGCTGGATAGGTCTCCTGGACAGCATTTCAAGAGGGCAGGAACAAGAAAAATTAGAAACGGTTTCTTTAAGGTATTTTTTACATCCTATTTCACCATTAAAAATCCATTCAGTATTATGGAACTACAGGGTTGGTCTTGATTGACAGAAACAAAACAAACATGCTTTCTTCTGTTTCTTTTTTTTCATGAAAAAGTTCACTATTGCGTTTAGAAAGACAAACCACCTTTGAAAGTCTTCAAGATATTTTTGCTAAGAATTTTCAAGAGTTGGACTTGAGCTGCTACTAAACTATTAACTCTGTAAAAATGTCAATAATAGGTATCCAAAAAGTCAAGATTTATCAAAACAGTCATTAAGCACAAGTTTATGACAGTTATGTGAGAATTTAAAGGCTTAACTTCATGAAAAGTTTGTCTTCTCCATTTATTCCATAGTGACTGTCCCCATCAGATTCTTAGAATATTTCATCTTAACTTGAACCTTCAAAACCACTCTTAAAATTCAGGCCCACTGACACAGTTAGGCCAGAATTTATAATCTCCAAACTCATTTAACCAAACATTCAAGCAACTGCAGCTAAAGATTTACATGATACATGAAAGAACCTTCTGAAGAAAGTAACCAGTTTCCTGAATTTGAAATAAAACAAACTAGAGCAAAAGAATATATAGATGCAAATAAAAACCATAAACCAGGGTATTTTTCTTACAGATTTTTATGTACCACCTCATATCTTTCAGTTTTACATGTGAACTAGTCTCTGCAAACATTTGAGATTGTTCTTTGCATTTGCATTCTTATTTAAAAATTTATAAAATTTTTGTTTAAAGAAAAATTAACACAGTAAATCAGTCTGGATGCACAGCTTGTCACTGTGGACTACCTACCAATGAATTTTGCTTGATTAAATCTTATTAGTCTCAAACTTGCCCTCTCTGATAGCATCACCACTGAGAAGAATGATATACAGACAAGTCGATGACAGATGAACAATGGACTCGATGTTACCTACCGGATCATAGTTCTGTTAAGAACCCATCTTTGTCTTTGTCAAGCGCATCAGTCTCGCTTAAACAGCTTCACACAAAGTGATCTGTTTCCATCACTGCCTCAACTGTTGTATCATTTTAACAGTCTTAGGGTAAAACCAAACCAAAGGAGGTAAACCACACAATTGCTACTGAAGCATGTAAATTGTTCAGAGAACGAAAGCAAAACTTCTATCTCTCTTCAAAAACAAAAAAAAAAAAACAAAAAAAAAATTAAGGAAGAAATGAGTAACTCTGAATATGACACTCAGATTCCAGTTTGTGGCACATTTTTCTGCAGATTAGCTGAACTGTAACCTACTTGGCCAACAGTTTCTTCAGGCAAGGATTTTAATTTTTCATGAACACATTGCTCTAATAAAGTACTTGGCACCAGTTATCGCTTTTGAATTAAAATGCATTCATGACATTAAATTTTAAAATCACTAAGCCATTAATTTTGACCAGCTTTTTTTTTTCTTTTGGTATAGTGTTCGCAAGAATTAGCGACTAAGTGCATATTTCACCAGCAAAAGAATGAAAGCTGTGCTAATAAAACCTACTTTTGCAGGCCCCTGCAGAAAATGGTAATATTTTATACACTGACTGCATATCAAATGAAAGCCAAAACCAAATTTGCTGTTCTGATAAAGGCTTATCTGGAAAATACCACATAATAGTTCAAATTACCATCAAGGGCAACTTAACAAACAATCTGCTATCTACATTTTCTTCTGTATTCAGAAATAAAAAGGTTTACAGCATTGCAGAACAGTTCTATAAATTGTCTAGCTCAAGCACTGACTTCAGGACCTATTTGTGAAAGTATCTTGCTACAAAAATTTCCAGGTAATAACTAAACAGCTGAGCCTACTCAACTGAGGATGCTGATCTGCAATTCCTTCAGGTACGCACAACCCTGCAGTTGCCCTACTTTACCTTACAAAAAAATTCCACCTTCGTCTGCTTTGCTCAAGGTAGCATTCAGAAAGCTCAAATAACATAAATCACAGGTATTTTAGTTTTTAATATAAAATAATTATTTCAGATATGTCTACTGGCCCCTATAACCTTGCTACTAAAACAAGTAATCACTTGCTGCCAGTATGGGAGCCAAATAGCTGACTTCAAACTAGTTTTCATCTTGTTCATCTTGTACTTATGAAACAGAGCTACGACACTTAAGAGGTTTAACAGCCAGTTTGATATCTGATTCACATGCTAGTATCATTCTACTATTCAAACTACTGTCAGTTAAGTAGCTCAGTTTTAGTTATATATTTTAATTGAGCACAATTTACACACTTCATACACCTCTAAGTAGTGCATCAAATTTGCTCAACACTAAGAATGCAGCTCACTAAAACAGATGTCTGATCCTCCAGCTTCCCTACTTCTTAGTATCCATTTTCTTTATTACTCTACATTAACTTGTAGATAAATTAAGCATAAGTGTCTAAAATTCCAGCTGTGTTGCAAAATGCTGCTGCAAGGCTAAATTTTTAAGTCCAAGTAGTTTCATAATCTATATGCAGTTATTTATGAAGGCAGCAGGAATGCTATTCTGACAACCTAATTAAACTTCCAATAATGTCAGCAGGAATCTGATTGCAAAATGGCTCATTTTATAAACATCACTACTTTTATGACTGACAAAAATATGCACAATCAGGTGCCAACTCCTTCACAAATACATATTTTACAACTTGTTCTGTAAATTACTTGCAAGTACAAAATTCTAAGATGTTAAATGTCTGTGCTCAATCCATAAAAAATGGCACAGTTCATACAAAGATTTCATAGATTTTGTTGTTCTGCTAGTGTCACATCCATGTAACTTCACTAGTTTCAGAGGAGTTCCTCCAAATATATACATACATCACAATTTATACAATATAAATGTATATATTGTGATGTATGTATGTATACATGTATACAATATATACATTTACATCAAGCCATCCCTTATATACAATATTGGACCTGAGGTGTTTTAAAACACGTGTTAAGAAGTGAAATACAGGACAGAGAAAAGATAATTGGACCTTGCCTATTATAAGATCACTATCAGTTTGTATTTCACAGTGCACATGAAGTACACATTTCTTCAGAATTTGCTTTTTACATTTGCTGTCCATTGTAGAAGCCTCTTCAAAACTGCATGGGCCATGAAGTACTGATTAAGTCTGAAAAAAATTACATTTGTAATTGGAAATATCTGAGAGTTTAAAAACCCCATACAAGATATCCCACTACTTAAAGCAGTAATGAACTCTAAATTGAACCACTTCCTCATGGTAGTGATTGCTGTGTTGATAGCCATTATCGCTTTTCTAATGATTGCACACGTTAAAACAAAGTACTGAATATTTTAGCTCACTCATGTATGACACAGATATATTTATAATAACCTTAAGTATTAGGAAAAAATAGTCATTTGGTACTGACCAAATGCCCATGCTAATAGGAGAACTTCTAGTAGTTCTGTATTGTCTGCTCTTCTCAGTTACTTCACGGAATCCATTAAAAAAAAAAAAATCCAGTGTCAACTTCTTCTAATCTTGGAGTCACTGGGTTTTTTGTTTGGTGGTTTGGGTTTTTTGTTTACATTTCCATTAAGACCATTTGAAAATAGTAGTCTTGATATAGCAGGGATGGAAACATATAATTAAAAGTCAGACCTCACAGTTCTCAAATTTTAGACATCGTTTTAAAAACCTCTTAAGGAGATGTGCCTTCTGGTTTTATTAAAAATGAAGGTAACATCAAATAAAAAGCAAAACTAAAGAAGAATAGGTAGAACATTTTACTTTTGCCAAACCTTAAATGTAAAGTATATTAAAAACCCATGGTTTGGAATTTCAAGAAGAGGAATATAAACATGTATTTTTTATCCCAGGAAAAAAAAAAGAAATCATGTGGGTATTACAGTATTTGATAATTCTCTACATCCACTGGTATGCAACATCAACTTAATGTTATTAAATAGATATACAGATACCATAAATTCATACAAATACCAGGGTCTTCTGGCCTCAGTTATACTCATATACAGCAAATCTCTTCTTTGGTAACTGGAGTAGGCTCATTTTCCATTCCAATGCAGGACTGTTGGGAAGCTATATTAGCCACTCATCTCAGAAAATTACAACTCCTATAGACATAGTCTGGGCTACTTTTGTCACAAGAACATAATATTAGAGGTGGTATTAGAAGTATAAATGCAAAGAAGTTAAAATCATTCTTTCCTTGTGGTGGCTGTTTCAGGAAAAAAAAATAATCAAAACTCTCTCCTTCTCTATTAATTGTTTAATCTAGGTAACATGTAGACCATATGTAAAGGTATTTTGATAGATGGGAATGTACACATGCACGCTTTCAGTTTAAATAAAGAGACCTGTGTGGAGAATGTCAATTTTAAGTTAACATGACTTGAAGGTATTCCTATAATAAAGTTTAAAGATTTAATAAACTGGGACATTACAAATCCAAAAAAATGGTTTTTTTGAGTTTCATCTTCCCTTTTTCAACAAAGACTGACAGAATATACATATATAGGTCGACATTTTGATTTATCCAAAACAATTTTCACTTTGCTCAGTTTGCAAGTCCTATTGACTAAAACATAGTATCATTCACAACAAAATATTTTCAGTAAGTGAAACAATAAGCAAAGAAAACCAAAACTAAGCTAAGAAGCTAAGTGGTTTAGAAAGCCTGGTAACATCTATATGTGCATAAGTGTGTCTATAATTTTTTTTTTATACATTAAATATATAGACACACACACACATATACACACACACACGTGCGCACATGCGCACACACACATTTGTAACCTGCAGTGAAGATCAATCTATTTTCTAATAAGGAACAGAACACATTATTTAAAAATGTGGCTAATTTAACAAAACAGAGAAGAAACTGCTGCTATCAAAATATACAATTTGGATTGCAGACTAGAAGGCTAACAACATTAAAAAAATAGTTTTAAGCAAAACCCCTTTGCTTCTGAATAATAACAGGTATCAACCTGCCATAGCATGAAGCATTCAAACAAGATTTTATAAAAAGTTTAAACTGTGACCCTTCTACATTTTTAAAGTTCTTGACATATCATATAGTGCGAGCTCTGGTCTCCAAACTGGAGCCCCTTTCATTTTTCTCAATCCACACTTCAGGAAATAAATGGCAGCTGAAGGATTCAGAATCTCAAGTGAGATTTGTGCTTTACCATATACCTGAAAAAAAATTAACAGAAAACAACATTACTACTCTTCTAGTATTTATAGAAATTTTACTCTAAGGAATAATATGCACAGACTTTGTTAAAATAAAGTTCTTAGAGAATTAGCAAGTTGCCAAAGGCATGCCATGTCTTATAACGCCATATAGCTCTGCATTATGCATGATATTTGTCCCACTAAAAGACAGTCAACTAAAACCTCTGCTTCGAAGAAAATTCATGTTTTCCAAGGCATCACATGACTTCTAATATTGGAAGAGTGTTGTTAAAAGATAACTCTAGTTCATTCTGACAATTCAGATATATAGTTCAGCTGAGACTTTTAAATAAAGAAGCCATATAAAGTCTGATGCTTGGAATTACTCTGACAATTCTCATAGGATTTTGAAGTTCACTTGATCATTCAAGCAGTTTGCTGTGCAATCAACATGTAAAGATTAAACACTCATGAAATGCATGGGCTTCTCCCTTCCCTCAATATTTCTTCAAGTGCTTCATGATAAGAAAGTTTCTTCTCTACAACATGAAAAAGGTATTGCAATGAACGCCCTATTCAGAGACGGTTCTGAACCACAGAGAAGCAGAGCCAGAAGCAACACTGCTCTTCACAGAGCTGCTGGTGCTCCTCCATCCCTTGCTTCTGACAAATGGCAGGGCTAAGTAATTGGAAGGCCCATAAGATACAGTCCAAAAACTTATTATGTGCCATATCTTCTTTTACTTCCTTCCTCTTCTACGCAGAGGTGTGGACTCAAGGCCATCAGGATAAGATAATGCTTTGTAGCTCTTTATCTTAAGGTAATTTCTCACTTTTTCTAGACTGTCATCTAGTGAAGTGGAGAGAGAAAGGAGGAGAGCTTGTAAGCTCAGAACTGCAGTCCAAAGGGAGGGCTGGGGAGCAAAGGAAAACTCTGCACCACGTAGCTCCATTCCTTTCCTTCTGCCTGAAGGGAGGTGGGGACTCATGGTACTAATCAATGACTAATGGTAACTACCCTTCCTTTAAATCCATGCATGTTACACTTTGGAGATTATCATTTATAGACTGTAATAAAATATAACTGTATATATTTTTAACCATATCATCAGGGAAAATCTAAACAAACAGTATTTTCAAGCTACAACATTGTTCAGATGTCCAAGGTGTATACAATTCCCTTGTTGCCATAACTTTTAATTCCCACCATAAAAGCACGAGCATAAACGATCTTCAACAGGAAACATACCTGTCCAAAGTTTCCCAGAAGCGCAGAAATACTGGCCTGTCCAAGTGTCTCTTGTGGTAGCTTAATTCTAACACTGTTACATCCCATTTCTGTACATTTGGATCCAGACGTACTTCATCATATTTGAGATGAAATGCTTTAACTACAGGAAACAGGGAAACAGTGCATACACATGACGACTTCACAGTATTTAATTATTAGTCAAAAAGAATTCACACCTCACCCTTCTTTCAGAATAGAGCATGAGAACAAAATTAATGAGCCCATCTCAAGAAAGTAAACTAGTTAATGAAGGGCGCTGAGCTAAATATATTGGTCAGTGGCCACTATCAGGCTCCCATGCTGTTACAGGTCGAAGTGAAAGGGCAGCCTATGTTTATATGCATAGACTCCAGGAGAATAGCAGAAACTTATTGCTAATTGAAGCACATTTTCTTTGGGAAGTTCTTTATGAAAATCTTTGAATTGTCTAAGAATTAAAAACAAACACACCCCACAAACCCAGATTTCTGAGACCATTGAGAAGGAAGCCTGGCTATTTCCTGAAAGTCTGTGTAGAAGATAGATAACAGAATGCCGGTGTAATCTCCAAATGCCACATGAAGCATTCAGAGAAATTTAGAAACTGTCAGTTTCCCCTGATCTATTACTCAGTTAAAAATGGTAAAATATTAACAGTTATTTTGCTCTTGGGAACTATTGTCACATGTGAATTATGTTAAGTCTAAGCATCAACACAGTGAGTATTAAAATCTTCTTGCGATTCTTCCTGATTTCCATAGACAAATCACAGTTTTGACGTAATCCAATGCAAAGTATTTAAGTCTTGTACAATTCCCATCTGGTAACCAATTTGATGCATTTTCTCTTTTGGATGTTATTGAAGAAGTGAAGCAGAAGCATTTGACCAGGCCTGTGAAAACTACTTATTTTTTAATGTCATAGTCATATCTTTTCTGGTACCACACTTATCATTTTTCCTTCCACAAAATCCACCTACAATTTTAGCTAAATGGCTAAAATAAATAAATATATTAAGTCAGCCCCCTTTTCCAGACACAGATCAATCTATAAAATTGTGTATCTAGGAGCTTTTTAGAAGATCAGCATCTGAAATTAGTTTCTTTTTCAATTAACAAACTAAAGAAGTGATCATCTGGCTTGTACCACTGTCAGATAAATTTCCAAGCTTTGTGAATGAAAACTAAGAATACACATACATTATTTTTGCAACACGATGTTGCATGTTTTAAAATAACTCCAGAGAAGGCAAATTAAGATATACCAGGGTTCTGCATTTACAGAAAACTTAATCAACACCTGACAGAGCCTCTGCATTAAAGTTAAACGATATTAAGCAGAAGACAATCCACTTCTGAAACGGCAACAAATCAGTATTAAAGTGCACTAATGTGTTCTAGCAGCAAGATCTTTAAAATGGTATTCAAAATTAACTATTTGTTTACTGAAGTGACATAATTCAAAATTTCATCTCTCAACATTCACTTGTAGATGCAAAAATAAGCTTGTTGGCTACGTGAACATTAAACACTCAGACCACATATAACAAAAACTAAGGAGAACAATTTTAGAGACTCAGCTAACAAAATGCTACATAACATAGCAATTGAACAAATAAAACCAGTTTGACAGGCTCTGGTCCAACATAAATTTTATTGAGGAATTCTTCATGGTAAGCGACCTGCTTGTTTTCCAAAATGACAGTGATAAGCTTTGAGTATTTGTTGATCACCACGGACCCAGTGACTTACATGAAGAAATGCTAAGTGTAGATTCCAGAAACCCCATTTATGAAGACTACTGTAGACTATAAATATGGGCAAAGTGAGAGCTTCAGGAAAAGGTAAACACATACAACCAGACTGACATTGCCCTCTATTTACACTGTTTTTATTTTGAGGAGTGAGGAAAGTCATTAGGAAAAGCCCCAGAGATACTCCTATGAGGAAACTATTATGAATTTAAAAATAATATTTGATACTATTTTTCTTGGTTTTGCTTTTCACAATTTCCATTTTCTCTGTACCTTCATTTTGAAGTGTTATTTTCATCTTTCATTAGTCCTTTTTGTTACCTCTCTCCTGTGGTGGATTTTTCCTTTTACATTGACTTTCAGGCTCTTTCACTCTCTTACTATTCATTCTCAATGCTCCCTTAAGCAATTCATTCTATTTTCTTGCTCACAGATACATCCTTAGCCTTCTGTCTGACTGTGTCTGGTTTTTGCTCCTTATCAAACTAGCATTCTCCTTCTGGCCTCTATTTCACACACTAAATATGTGCACACATAAAACCTGATCAAACTTGTTTCCTCATCACACTGAATGACAGACTGAACTAAGGTGGTTTATGGGTTGGTTGTTTTTTTTTTGTGTGTGTGTGTGGGGGTTTCCCTTCTTTTTTGTATCCATTGGGTTTTTTATTTTTAAAATCTATAGCTCAGAAACCACTGGACAGTATAAAAAGGTCTACTTTATAAGGCAGCTTCACAATGAAGCAACAGAGAAGAGAAGCTGACAGTTTCTTTAGATATTATCGCACACGTTACTGTTAGGAGAGTGAACTGTGTGAGAAAAGTGCAGTGTGTCTCAAAGCATACTGGGCATAACCGTGATAATACAAAAAAAACTGTTGCAGATCTATACAGTGGTAACATCTAGCTCACAATATAAAAGTATTTGTATCTTATTAAACTTCCAAGTTTTTATCAGACACCAGATCATATTTGTAAAGCTTTCTTAGTGAAATACTAAGTGATTAATCCTCTGTTCAAAGTAGCAATGAAATCTGAAGACAGCCTGTAAACCTGTTATCTATGAAGTGTTATAATATACATTGTCTTTTCAGCTTTTTTTAGAAGCTTGGAAAGCAAATTTATGCACTAGCTATTTCTGAACCTCTTGTAAAGACGACAGCTCTGAGAAGATTTCCGTGACCTTCCACAGGTTGGAACAGAAGAATTGCAGAGAGCATGTCAATATTTGCCATCTCTGCAAAGACCTAAGCCCCCATCTTCTCAGCCACCCAAGTCCAACAGCACTTTGGCGTTTCTTCGTCATAGGCATAAACATCCCACAAACAAACCCAGAGAGAATTACAAACCCCAGATCACTTAAAACAAAAAAAGACCCCTTACTTTTTGCAAAGATATCAACAGGTGATCCATCAGGCAAGAGCCAAGGCCAGCCTTTGAACTGCCAAGCAGGACCCTGTACGAACACTGCCACCACACGATCCCTGCCAACACAGAAAGAGATGGACATGTTGAACGCTTAAGTCACATGCTTTCTTAAACAGGCAATATACCTTAGCATAGTTTCTTATTTTAGTAACAGCAGTATAGTGCATTTAACAACCACACCTTCAGCACAACTGCTTTTTCTCTTTTGAACAAAACAAAAATTCATGTGATTTTTCTGGTCTTTTACCTCTGTCCCTTTGCAGAATGCAGCTCAGTTTCATGTTACATTTATAAGAAGTCAGACAGTGTTTATTTCTGGTCATTATATTTTGCTTTTTAAAAGTGCTTCAACATGTTAGAGATAATCTTCTATAAACAACACTGTAAACTGAGATGTATCAATTTAAAAGCCTTTATTCTGAATACTGTTAACTTCTATTTTAAAACCTTACTAGAAGAGACAGCTGCTAAATTTCTGCAAAGTGCATCATTTATTGTAAGAGAATGTAACCACGACCTGTGGTCGAAGACAATAAATTTGTGATTAAGATGAAGCTTTTACATTATATTTTTTTTTAAAAAAAAAAACCTTTGAGAACAAATGACCTCAAACATATAGCCTATCTTTTTCCTGCACCTTTATAACATCTAACCATGGCTCCTACCTGCTACAACAAATAATTACCTCCCTAATCTAATCCCCAAATTTAATGCATCAAAGTCTACCAAATCCCAAATGGAAAAGAATAATCAAGCTGGA
>JAAGAY010147601.1:18550-80172 GCA_011801015.1 Ardeotis arabs
AAAGCTTTGCCATTTGAAATGGTGTTGCAGGTTTTGTAATGGCTAACAGAAAACAAACAAACAAACAAAACAGCAGCAACATGTTAACTTCTAGATACTAATATCTGATTCCCTCAGATAAAAACAAACTAAAATACCCACACCACTTCATCTCTTTGGTCAGAAGCATTTTAGGAACCATTGTAGATGGTTCTTAAAGGTCTGATCATTAAACATTTTAAGTGGTATTTGATATTTAGAATTTCAAAACAACAGATAGTTCAAGTTCTCAATATACAGAACAATTAATTTAGACTAGGACCTTTTCAAAGTATTCCTCCTCCATTAAAATCTACTCTGGAAGTTACAAACCCATCAAAAATGTCATCATGCATGTCTAAAATCTTCACACTTGTGAGGCTGCCTAATTTATTATAGCAAATAACAAAAAGATGTTTCTCCAGGATTTTCCTGCTGAAAGAGAAATACGTTTTCATATGGCATTGAAGAATGGGCTACAGACAAAATCCGTTTCTGGCATTTTACGAAAAGTAAAAGCTATCTATGATTCCCTTACCCTACCTGTGCCTCTCCCTTCAGAATTAAGCTTCATTCACTGAATCCAATTCAATTAATCTGATTCAATACTGAAATCACAGTTCAGCCTTTACTGTCTGATGTGTTTTTTCTTTCTTTCTTAAACTATTTCAGAAGTTAGAATGTCAGGTGCTGAAGGCCTGCAAACATATCTTCCCAACAGACTCTCATTTAGAAAGCAGAAAGGAGAATTTTTCTCTCGGATCATGTTTCAGTGGCTTGCATGATGAACCAGAAAACTAATATGAATATTCCTATTTGAATTTCTGGAACATTTCAGGCAAACCTAATAAAATTAGTTCTGCTGCTCATACTGTTAAAATACAGAGTGTTGCAATTTCTTATGATCTTTTAAATAAGTCTAGTTTCATATTATTTTCACCTGAAGAAAAGACTCCTACACAGTTCACAATCAAATTAATTCTTATATCCACATCTTCATTTTTTTAGTGAATTTAATAGCATTTTACTGGTCCCCTCCAAATTCTGCATTCTCCTGCTTAAGTAGTTTTGTAAAGGGGAAATCTATTTTACCAGTCTTGTGGCATAAGTTTCAGAGGTTGGTCTACTACTCGATAAGGTACAGTAACGCTGACTGTAGTTCCCCCAGGCTGCATCTGGTCCTTCCTTCTCTGTATTAGAGTTTCATTCTCTCGTTGACAGCCTTGTTTCTTCTTTTCATCTGATGGCACAAACCTTGGGGAATAAAGAAACATTCAGTAGACAAAAGCAATTTATTTGATATAACCAGCAGGAAAAGTAACAACTTTATCAGAACTTTGCATTATTGGCAACAGTCACCGAAGCCATCTCATCTTCACTGTGCCAAGCCTCCACCACCACTCGTTCAGAATAGGAAGAAGTATAAAAATAATATTTCATAAGCCCTTATGATAAAACCAGTTGTACTAAAAGGTCCTCTGCCCCTCAAAACAGCAGCCTCACCTGTTCTTATACATTCCTGGCACTCTTCATTGACCTTATCCAGTACATTTGCAGACGAGGAGCCAGATCACAACCTGCTAAATGGCTCTGGCTCCTACTTTTTAGTGATCAAGGGTAACATGGGGAAGCTTGAGTGCTAAGAAACAATTGTTTCCTGGAGCAAATTTTAAAGCTCTTGCTCTTGGAGTCACCCAAATTATATTTTCTCCAAGAAAGTTGGGATTTTTTTGGTCAAAAAGGTTTTTGAGTGAGGTTTTAGTTTTTTGGATTATGGTGATTTTACGTTAGCAGTGATTCATCTGGTTACTACAATGTATGATACTACAATTCTGGAATTATTTTTTTCTCCCTAAGTAGCTTCTCTGATAGATTAAGTGCTTGGAAAAATAAGGATAATGTGATCCTCATGCTTTATGTAACCTCTGTATGATAGAAGTAAATGCTTAAGATCTGACCTCCCCCAAATGAATTACAGATCTTCTATTTTTCAGCCCCTCAAAAAAATGCAATTCCATTTTAAGAGCCTCCTCTTTATGGTGATAATAAAATAAAATACACAGAACAGTTCTCAAAATTGGCATAATAAATATGAGAGTAGTGTAAGCCTTTTTACTGATGAATCTCAGTGGATTTTGTCAAAAGGAAAGATGATTAAATCATGCATTTTATATTTTAAAACTATGTCACAGAAGGGGAACCTGATGTGACCAGTATCACTTACCAGGCAAGCAAAAAAAGCTCAGACCCATGTTCTCCTAATATTCTATTCAGAATCACCCAACTGCACTACTGTTTGCCACTGACATTGCGTTTCCAAAACTTCTGATAAAAAGAAACACTGTGCTTCGCTTAACTGCAAAAGTTAGCATGAGTATCGGTGCTAGATTTTAAAAACACAGTACTCTACACAATTGGAAAAATTTATTTTCATTATAGCACAGATAGTGCTTTTTAAAAGTTTACTACATTTTTCAGGTAAGTTGTTTACACCATTTCTATTTGTTCTCTTCAACCTATTTCTATTTGAATATTAAAAACCAATTTGAATGTGCTTAAACAGTCAGACCACACTTCCTATTGCTGGAAAAATAGAAAAAAGGAGTGAAAAAAGAAATATGAAGAAAAGTTTATTATTTAGTTAACTTGAAAATACTAGGTTTCGGTAATATCTTATAGCCAATGAGAAAATAGGATTTTGGGGAAAAATACCCAAACTTGTTTTAAGGTAGCAAGTGGAAACTGTCAATAAACCTTCAAGCAAAACTATTTTACTTTCCTAATGTAAATAAACAGATGAAGCCTCCTTATACTCTTCATGATTTACCAGTGTTTCAAAACCAGAAAGTCACAACCAGTTTCTTAAGTGTGTGTCCAAATGTATACAACTGCACTGGAAAGAAAAAAAAAACAAAACACCAAACTAACTTGCAAATAACTGAATTATGCATTAAAGCTGACTAGTATTGCAAATACAGAAAAAGCATTACAGATGTTAAATGATAAGCTATAAATTAAATTGTGCTTATCTGTCTTATACATGTAAAACACCACCATTCTAAAGAAAATACAGACAAAAAAAGCTATATGGGAAAAGTACACCTAGGACATCTTGAATATTATAAAAAACCTGTTAAGACAGTAATTTCAACAATAACTGAAGTAATTAGAAAACGGTTAATATTTACTTATATTTTATCTACCACAACCAACCGACACATAAAATCGCACGCTACACACAGAAGCATTCAACACAGTTCTGCTTTGGAAAAAGCTACCGAATGTGACATCAGAATTAAGTATCTCTGGTCAAGTTGCTAACTGAGACTCAAAAGTGAGGTGCAACTTTAATCATGAGCATACCTGTCCTGTCAACACGCTGCAGGCTTTGCTTTGCCAATACTAACTGATAAGAAACTGTACTTTATAACTTAAGATGAGGATTTGCTTGGTGGTCTTGAGCTTTCAAGAAAACCATTCATGAGTCTCTCCTCACCCACCAGAACTAAGGAATTTAAAAAGTTACACCCCACCCCCTCAAACACCTTTTACCCAAATGGCAAGGTCTATATGAAAAGCCAGGATCACCTAAAACAGTGGAGAGCTCAAGAAGAATTTTGTGTTTTATTACATTTGCCCTGCACTAAATGAGAACAAACTCTGGCAGAATATGTAACTAAAAAACATACATTACAATGATAAGCAAATATTCATACAGACAGCAATCTAAAAGGTCACATTTTTAATTTAATTTGTACATGTGAGGAAGCATGTTTTAAATGGAAACAGGAGATCTAGCCACCTCTGCCACATTAGAGAAGAAGCAATATTGCTACTCTACAGAGTTTAATAATTTCACCACTATATCCAAGACCCCTCAAATTTGGCTGAAACAAGCATTCTCAATTCTACTTCTAGCTTTAACTTTTTTTTGTGCTTAAGCATTCATATCTTCTAGACAATAGCTTCAGTTTTATTTACTGTAAAAATCTGACTGTTTTTTGAATGCATTTCTCCAGGTCAGAACATAAAATATTTTCTTATCTGAATTTTCTGAAGAAAAAGTATCAATGAGCAGATTCACATGGAACAGTAGAGAGGATGACTGTCATAAAGAAAGTATTGAAGGAAATGCTTACATGTATGTACACACACAGAGTACAGGAAGAAATGACAGCTTACAGAAAGTTTACGAATGATATGCTTGCATTTCTGGGAATCACCAATTCAGCAAGTATAATAAAAGCCATGTACTCAAGAACTGAGAATCAATAGAAATTACCGTATGATTATAAATACAATCGTAACTCCATCACTACTGAGACATAAAATACAAGCTTAAGAAACCTGAGTATTCAAGAAAACACCAAAAACCCCATCTTCTCTTGGGAATTATTTGCCACAATACTATAGCTGGTGACTTAACTACATATTTGTACCTGACACCTTTTTCATCATCCAACACACTCAAAATGTGTTCTGAAACCTGACTACGCAGGAGCTTACATTTTTTTTTTTTTGTTGCTTCTCCAGATTACTATTCCCTAATTAAAAAAAAAAAAAAAACCAAAACCCAAAACCTTATCTCCTTAGAATCCACTTTTATACGCCTACTAGGAAATTAATAGCACTCAATTACCTTGCTGTTAACTGCCACAGTCATAATGAACATAAAACCCGGTGTACTCTCTCACTTTACAGAGACAGCAGGTCCTACTCCTAAGGTAACAAGCCAGCAATTAACAACATCAAATTAGGGGAGGTAACGGGTAAGATGCTACCCACTGAACTGCCAGAGCTGCTCCGGCCTAGGCTCTACACTCACACCAATTCCTAGCACGAACTTTAAAGCACTTTCACTGAGGTCTGGTCATGGAATCACAGAACCACAGAATCACACAAGGGTTTGGGTTGGAAGGGCCCTTTAAAGCCCATCCAGTCCAAACCCCCTGCAAGGAGCAGGGACATCTCCAACCAGATCAGGTTGCTCAGAGCCGCGTCCAGCTTGGCCTTGAACATTTCTCAGTTTCCTGTCAGCTGAGAGAGTTGGTCAGCCTGGTCAGCGCCTTGTGGTCCCCAGCTCGAGCTTGCTCAAAAATGCACGAACAGAGAATATGGCACCTCCAATGCTGCCCAGTAACCGAGATCGTTGTAACATGCATTTGACTGCCTTTAGAACTGGAGACTTCCTTTTACAATCCTCTCAATATTTTTGTTAGATTACAGTATCAAAAGCTTCATATGTCTATTTTTGCAAGAGAACAAAGCTTTTTTTTTTTTTTTTTTTTGTAATGCATCCTCCCTGAATATTTCAATATCAAAGCTGGATAAATCTCGGTGAGCTGCCGGGCCACATATGGTGAAACGTATCATGAGTAACAGCATCATCATAATAAAAATACATAACATCATCTAATCATTTACATCTGCCTGATATAACTCCTGCCTCGCTTTTGTTCTATGTAAAGCAGAAGCATTGCCTCTGAAAAGTCTAGCTTCAGATATTCTCAAATACTTAGTCCGGAAAGCCAGATTTTACATCAATTATGATATCCAGGGTTGCATTCAGACAGTGAATAAGAATAAAGTGTATTACATGAAAGATTTTTTTAAAGCAGCTTCACAATATACCATAAAGTATTGCAGTTTCGACTTTAAATGAAATTGTATCTTTTTAATAATTTAGAAACTCTTCATTTTTATCTTGTACTCAGCTCCTTAGAAAAATAACCTTTCAAAAAGAGGTTATCAAGAATATTTGCAACAACATAAAATATCTGCAAATGATATCGCAATTACTTTTTCTCATATCACAGGTGACAATGTGCTGCAGTCCACTTACGTCCAGTTACTTATTAAAACAATCCAACATTCCAGGCATAAACGATCCTAAAAGACAGGGATTCTCAGTTATGACCAAGTTTTGATTTTAAGTGGTTTGATCTCTAATTATAATTTCATCTAACTTTGTTCTTTATTTTGTTTTAAGAAACACTTAAATGGAGAAAATGACAAAAGCTGGTTTTACTTATGAAACCCAAATACTCATTCTTTATTATCACACACTTCACAGAACTGTGAACACTTCACAGCCCATATCACACGTGTACCCCAGCTTCCATACCCTAATAATCCTGGGGGTCTCATTCTCCCAGGGTTCTCCTACATTTCTCAGCCATCACCCCTGCAACAGAGCTCTTACTCTTGCAGCTCCAAAAATCCCTTCTCCTTGTGCTATACCACTGATCTGCTCTGATGGTGAATACAAGCAGGCTGATTACCTCTAGAAATACAAGGAATTCGAATCTACCTGCATCTTCCTCAGCAGGGGTAAGAGAGTCAGTGCTAAGTTGGGTGTGTCTTTTCTGTCTGGACAATATTTCTTTATTCCAAAACTTGTAGCAATGACATGTGTCTTCCAAATCTCTACTCTTCTATCAAATTTAGCTGAAAGTGGGGAATGAGTTAAAGGCAGCGGTGACTTAGAGGCAGAAATTAGTAAGTCGTCTTTCCTTGGAAAACCATCACGTGTCTATCAATCACACTCTATATCAAGGCTAGTTCTACACTCTGCATACCTGAACAGTAAAAACAAACCCTGCAGCCTTTCCTAAACAAACTACTTCAATCAATTTGAATGCAAAAAAGAAAAAAATACAGGCTAGGTAGCATATTTTGTAGAAGAGTGCTAGAACTGCCATGGCTAAATTAATATTTTGCTCTTTTGAATTCTGCTATTGCACTTCCGATTCACTAACATACCTTACTTCTTGCCTTTGTCTTTCATACTTGTTAACTACATCAGTGTCCTCCTTTGAACCCTTAAACTTAATTTCAGTTTTTTCTGGATCATGTTCTTTGCACTCTAATGATCAGCCTCCTCTTGGGACAGGTCTTGAGACGTTAACTGTGGCTCTGCCCCAGCGAAGCTGAAAGCAGTGCAAGTCTCCTCACACAGACATACTTAGACGTGACATATAGGTGCTTTATTCCATTACAGGTATTCCTGTACCAGAAAGTCACAAATGACACAGATGTAAAATCCAAGGCTCACAGTTGTGAAGTTTTTTTCTTAAACATAAACCACCACATTAACAAGCAACATCCTCTGTCAACACAATTGTATCAGTCCAGTAACTGCTTGCACATTAAACTATAACGTTAAAAGCCAGCCTTCTCTCCAATTAGATAGTTCAGAAGAGACACCAAGAGTCCAGAACACTTACTGGATCTTTGCTGGTATGTGGTAGTAATCTAGGAAATAGAAATAGCCTGGTATCTCATAGCACAGTTTTTAAAAGTTCTAGGGCAACTCCAGTGAAAGCTGTAGCAGCACAATAAGAACAGCCTATTTTTGATGAAAAGCAGTGTATAGTCTCATAAAGGACAAGCAAAGTGCTGAAGGTGGAAGAAAGAAGAGCTTTCTACTTTTTTAACATACCATTGTGGACAATCTATAACAGTGTATTCCTCTTTGAAAATGACTGCCTGTTTCAGAAAAATTAACTCATATTAACCAATAGGCAACTCTCAATACCATGATCTGTTGGACAAGCAGAAAGATATGGTTTTTTTTTTTGTTTTTACCATAATAGTGAATTTTACCTTGCCATAAAGAAAGTAATTTGCAGTGTTGGCTGCATTCAGCCATAAAGAATTGCATCTTAGAATCACGTGTGATGCAATAAACAAAGTTTAGCAACTCATTAATATTTCCCTACAAGAATTTGCATCAATACTTAACAACAATGTTTTATTCTTATTTTTATTCTACGTGAACCTTAAAAAAAATTCTTTATTTACACAACCAGCTGACCTGTGCAGCTAATACAGCCATTTATCTAAAACAGAGGCCACCTCCAGTTGCCTTCTCCTTTACAATAACTGTAGTCATTTCCTGAAATCTTTTATGAGCTCCATGAGCACATTGCCCTTGCTCATCTTCTCCCAGTCTTCTTCCACTGTAAGTGTTCATTGATGGGTTGCACATGTATGCATATATGTTACATAAAATAAAACCACTACAGACATTAGAAATTGTACTGTAAGACTTTCTTCTCAATCTGCCCATTCAGCCCACAGGTCACAACTGTGCAAAAACTCTGAAAACAAGTTTTTGCTTTTTTCCTACTATTAAAGAGGCATTGATTTCTTTTATTCTCTGGTCTGTAAAACTAGCTTGCCACGAGACAGTAGATACTCCCTTTTCCTTAATTACTAATTTGGTAGTAGTATACCTTTACATCTAAAAACAGTTTTTCATATAGTATGTTCTAATCAGCTACTTACTTCAGATCTTGCAGAAGGTCCTTTGCATTAAGCATCGTTATTAAAGAGGTTGTGGCTGCTGGAATAATGATTATGGGAGTTCGAGATCCTGTAGAGATAATAAAGTTACATTTGCCTGGGTGTTTGTTTTTGTTGTGGTTTTGGTTGTTGGTTATTTTTTCCCCTTTTTTCATTAAAGGAACTGTACGTAAAAACAAAACCCTTCCTTAACAGCTCAAAATCACGGAAAAATATTCAAGGAAAATTGTAGTAAATATTTTCTAAACTGAAGGTTTTCATTCACCAGAAAAGCACACCCCTATATCAGGAGTCTCTAAATATGGGTAGGTCTCATATTTAGCAAAAGAGAATGCTGTCTGCATTCCACTGCTTGTTTATTTTGTTGCTTGTGGTTCCAGCAAAATATAAAGTGGGCACAATTCACACAAAAATGAAAATTATCGTGGAATCCAAATTGACTCACCTTTCTTCTGGTTTGGAGGTGGTCTTGCTTGAGAAACTGAGAGAAAAAAAAAAAGAAAATATGGCAGAATGAGTAACAGTTTAAACACAAATGTCATTTTAAGGCAACATTTCAATGTTTTTTTTGCAGGAGTGAACAGAGAAGAGTCACACTATAGTCATTAGATCATTTTCACAGATGCAATACACAAAGTTGCAGAAGGGATTTATAATTTGGGTCTCAGTATTCAGAAGACAAACAACTTCTGACCATCTGAAATAGCTGTTAGGACAGCTGCGTCAATCTCTCCTAATTTTACTGAAACTAGTCATCCTTCTCCATCCTCCTCAATAGATTGGGGGACTATAGCATTGACAAAAATTGCCAGCAGTCTTGAAAAAAGCTGCTTCCAGATCTTAAGTTCAATAGTACTGAACCAACAGGAAGACAGTTTCACAAGAAACTCATCTTTACAGACCCTCACCTTCTCATTAGTAGCTATTGCACATGGTACCTGCAGGATTTAGCTATCTAACACATACAGAACTTTCAACAATGAAAATCTGAACTTCAGGCTTACTTCAGTTAATTTTGGACTGCAGTTTGAATTACATGAGCTCTCTAGGTGTCAGAAACAGTGAAATCTGACAGATTTCACACAAAAAAACCCCACATAACAAAAAAACCCAAAACAAACAAAAAACCCACAAACCCTCCCCCAAACCACCAAACAAAAACACACAAACAATACTGGACAGAGAGAAACCAAACAATTCCCCCACCATCCCCCCATTAAGATGTTTCCATTTCAGTCTTCCAAACTGTGACCTCCCCAATATGGGAGATACTTCAGTCCAAAGCTGGAAAAGCATTTATGTTTTTTCACTTTGGTGCTATTATTGAATAACCTGGCTCCCTCCAAGTAAACAACTTCTAGTTCGTTTTCAGGAGTCCTAACTTAAGGAAAGAACTGCTGTGCTTGATAATTATCATCATACATGTTTATCCTAATTCACAAAATCAGAAAATGGTGAGTAGAAGAAAGATTGATGCAGTGTAACTCAAGTCTCAACTGCTACTATGCATGACAAATTTCATTAATTGACTTCCAATTTCATAGTACCAACCTGCTCATGTTTATTTATGACCAACTGTTTCAGAAACTTCCTAGAACAGTATAAATATTCACAACACATAGTTGCCATTGTTGAAATATTGAGACCATATCCTTAATTATCTTTTCCTGACACTGTCAAATGCACAGATATAATTGGCAACACTATACTGAACTACATGAACTTTACCTATGCAATGATTCTTTAATTATTTTTTTTTTAAATCTAGGTATCTCCTTAATGTAAAAAACCAAAATTCCTGAATTACATGGGCAATGTCAGTTGGCATAAAAAAAAAAATATGGGGAAAAAGAAAAAAATCTTAAATTAAAAGCACATTTTTTTTTTTTTTCAATGAAACAGTATATACTTCAGAGTCTACCTCTCTCCCGCATTCTTTCTTCAATTCTTTACAATATAGAGCCAAGATAACAGATTCGATCGGCCTTAGAGAAGGGCAATATCAGTATAACCTGTACAACGTACAAAAAATACACTCTGCCAGTTAATGCCTGTGAAGTCACAGCTAGCAGTAGGGACCTGTGACAACTCAGTCAGATTTCTATTCTTGCCTCTTCTACCCTTTTCATACTGCTGTCTGTCAACTCCATTTGCATTATTATGCTTACCAGGGCTAGGAAGAGAACTGTGACAGGCAGCATGACCTTTCCAGTACCAAAATAACCAAACAGAAGAATCTGCACAACATCACTGAGGTATGCAGAGAATTTTCAATACTAGAATAGATTTTTGGGGAAGAATAATTTTTACAGCATTAAGTCTTAGCATTAAATCCTACTAATAAATCTCAAGGAATTAGGAAGGCACGCATTGAAAGCCTTTAGTAGTCCTAACAAGAACATACAGTACTCCAGCAGTACTTCTAGAAACAGTATGTTCATTTTAAAAGGTAGCTTTGTTTCCAAAAAACCCAAAGTGTCCCCTTTCCAGTACCTTCGTAACAACAACCATCATCTTGTTCTTAAATAACACCTTTCACTTAAGACTTTCTTCCACCAAACCAGAAGTTCTCACAGTATGTAAGCCAGGTGCAGATATGCACACCGCTGTTTGGAAACACTCATCCTCCTTGTATGCTGTCTGTACTCTCACACTTTTAAAAACTCTAAGGGTTTCTCATTAAAACAAAATAAAATACCTATACCATTCTAACTTTGAATCTCAATTTGAGATTCAATCTGACATACAGAATTGACTTGGTAGCTAAAGTCTACTAACTGGGAATTAAAAAGTCAGCTGAGGATGCTGGCCCCATTACAAATACCTTATGTGCTAAGAAATGTGAAGAGTAATGACAACACATTCAGAGAAAGACTTATTTCTGATATATTACTAACAGAAGTAATATCTCTTTTTGAGATTAGCTTTTCTATTTAGGTTGTTTCTCCTTGGAGTATTAACCAGCTCTTATTATATATTTGAGCTGACATTTGTGAACTACCAAGCTGACAACCAAGCAGTTCGTCACTTTTTAATTTCACTAGCACATCCTTTCAGTGGGCTAACTGGGCAACACACTGAACAGAATCAACACAAACTCCATAGTATAATATTAACCAAAAAGTTGTGCATCATTTCCAATACATGTACAGTGAAAGGCCACAAATAAACAATCCCCACTTCATTTTCCAGCTAACTAAAGTTTTAAATAGTATTTCTTAGAAATTCATCACTTATTTGGAATAGAAGCACACATGACAGTAGGTTACCTTACCTGGTCGCGGCACAGGCTGCGCGGCCGGAGTCTGTGTTTTTCGAGCAGAAGCACCTTCCTTTTAAAAGACAGAAGAGGAAACATGAACAACTTAGCCTTCTTGTCAGGTACATAGGTTTTTTACATGAACACAGAGCTACAGACGGTATCATGAAAATGAGGGCAATATGTTTCCTTTAAAGAGAAGAAAAAATACTGAAAATATTCCAAACTCTTTACAGATTCTGTTTCAGACTTGGGGAAGACAGAAAAATCTCATAAGCTTTTACAGGTTTACATTTTAACCATCAAAACACCAATCAGAAACTTTTTTTCTATATTCAAAAAACCTTTTCTTTTTATAGTATTGTTTCATTTTACCTATGATCACTTCCACCAAGGGTTTGTAATGTAAATGTAATGAATTGGCTACAGAAATTTCAAAACAAGACCTGCTTATGCTCTGGATGGAAAACTACGACCAAGAAATTGCGATGCATTCCTGCCTCGAAGAGTTGTAGTGCCCAGAAATAGCACTCTCGTGATAATGAGTTCTGCTCATGCCTTATCCAATTACCTTAATGTAACAGACAAAAGACTTGCACCACTATTTATTCTTGTTAACTCCGCAGAGTCAACACACCCACATAGCAGAACAGCGAGGGCACACGTCTGCTTCCAAAGCAACACTGAATTCCTACAAGAATAAATTCCATTCTCGGTTACTGCTGTGAAACCTCTCTGAACAAAATATATATTACTAATACTGTAAAAAAACCTGCTATATATTCCAGACACTTCAATTTGCAAGACTGACAGAAAACCTTTTAACTTGTAACCATGAATTTTATCTGAAAATTACTTAAACGCTATGTGAAGTGTATCCTACAACTGTGAGACGCTCAGACAGGTCAGAGACCCCACTCTGGGAAAAACCTGTTAGAAACTACTCCAATATGGCATGATCACATTTGTATATCCATGTGTAAATAACAATATGTTTTGTAATTCCAATTTTAAAAAGCTAATGAGCAGGGGACTACACAGAAGCAGCCCCAAGTTCCATGACTTAAATAATGCTTAAAGAAACTGCTTTTACGTTTCCACCATGAAAGTTAAGACTCTGGTGTTATCTCAGGAACTGCGAAGTACAAATAGAAGAGACATTCACTTGACAAGCCCTTAGAAAACACAAATTTACTCAAGAAGTCTCTTCCCTGAGCTCTAGTCAAAGCCACCCATGATTAGTTACACCAGGCTGGAGCTGACATTTGGTACAGCGTCCAGCTTTAACTTTTACAGCCATCAACCCCCTCTTCATCTTCAGTGTAAGGATTTAACCCTGCACTGGAAAAAAATGAATTAATCCCTAATTTTGCTGTACTATTTTCTGATTATTAAAATATCAACAGCTATGTAGGGCACTGTCATTTTAGGACTTACTGTTTTAGCATCTGAGAAAAGGTATTTTTGCCAATGTCCTTACACAATAATTACTCAGAAAATGATAAAAATCAAAATACCACACTCAAAAGCAGCAGGCTAACTACCTTTCAGACAAGCCTTGCAACTGAGAAACAGCAGTTATATGAAACAACTTCACCTTTCTTTTAACCAAGAAAGTGGAACTAAAACATTTTGCATCTGTTTATATAGAAAAATGTAATTTTCTGTGTGGAAAGAGTGTTCCTGTTGTGCACTAGTTACATATTTTGAAGAAACAGCAGGAATTCTCCCATAACATTTCCTTAAATTCCCAACACTTTATGAAATGGAAAGAAAAACATCAAGCTAAAGAAACAGCACATCCTGAGATGCTACGTTTGAAGTTTCTAAATCCAGTTCAGTTTGCATGGATGCTGAACTATTACTGTCTGCAGTCCCACACGTCCACTCCTCTTTCCTCTCCTACAGAATCAGGAATGCAACTTTTCTGCCTCCCCTTCCAGGTACTCCGTGCCTCCAACGTTTCAAACAGACCCTGCAGGTCCCATGGCTGCCGCAAAGGAGAGAGGGAACCAGGAGCTGCTTTAGAGATTCTAGAGGTTTTGGAAATATCTTGGAAAGAATTATAACCCAATTATAACCACAGCCTTGATTTGGTTTCCACAGGACTTGTGCTTGTGATTTCTGTCTTCATCAAAATATCCATAAAGCACCAGAATAAATATAAAATCAAGCTCAACAAAATAACTGCCGAATTATCTATTTGGGATTTTTTTCATACTTTCCTCTAAATTGTATTCTCTACAGCAATTAATAGGAAACTTAGTGCAGAAGCCTAAAGCAAAAAGGCAGAGCTTTGAGAACATTGCAACTGGAACAAACAAAAAACCTGACCCCTAACCAAAACAAGTACATTAAAAAAAAGCACATGAAAGCATCTTAACTCTAGGAAATAAAATTCATTTAAATGAGTAGATACAAAGGATGGCTACCCACCTCCATGCCTATGACCCTTCTATTTGTAAGAACAATTTCTGCACATCAATAAATGATGTAGGTCACAGCTTTTGGTTCTGTAAATCACTGCCTTAGACTGTGATAACTTCATGGGTGAACCTCAGCTCACAACTCCTGATATTCTGGCATCTCAGCACAGAAGCTCAATTGTCACCTACTGAAGGTATAATATCTACCATTTGTAAGTAATCTACATCTCTTCTCTCATTATGATCATCAGTGTCCTCATCACCATCTCTTATTATGTAGAAACTGTGGACAATGTAGCAAAAGCAGCTCTGATCAGTACTTAAACGCCACATTTCTCAAATGGTTTGTAAGTAGAAAAGTAGACTATTAAGATAAGGAAAAACCCAGAAGTACAGAGCAGTGATGGCTGACAAGACACTGAGTGAAGAAGAAAACCTGTTTTCAATGAGGAAGGCATTAGCAGGATCATTTTGCTAACATTTCACATTGTCCCAAAACCAAAAGATGCTAAGTTTAGACACAGAATTAATGCTTTTCAAAAGCATTCCAATAGAGGTATAAGTTTTTCCTATAAGAACACACTGATTTATGATACAAGCTCTGTTTACAAGGCAGGTATAACCACAGAGAACCGTACGCTAGAATTTCTCCCAGAGGAAAAGAAAATTAAGTTGACAGAGTAAACTTCCTAGCTGGTTCATTCCACTCCACAAGGTAAGTGCTGCTGGTTGGTTATGGTCTGGAGCTACTTGGAGGCAACTTCTCGTTTGCATGCTCTACCTCTGTGTAAAGACAAGCAGCTTACTTCTCAGCACAGCAAGATATTTCCCATCTTTGAATGTGAGGTTTTTAATGTAAAAGTTACTTCTAAGTAACTAGCACCCTGCCAATTCCAGCTCCAGTAAGAGAAGCTTTTGTTTGTGCAGTTGCACCCTAAGCATCAGAAGCAGCAGAAATCACTATTTGACTATTGAAAGAACATTCATTTCCTCCAAGTTTCTGAACACTTCATGGTTTAGCTCGAAGATGAGACATCTAATTCTTACGCATCAGCCGTTTGAGACTGTTAAGTAGTACATTATGAATATTCATAAGTTGAAACTAATTTAGTAACAAAACCATGTAATTTGAAAAACAGAAGTCGTCTTTAAGACAACCACTTAACATGGTATTTTAATCAAAACCATACTACACTGTTTAGTTGTGCTTATTTAGCATAGGAGGTTATATGTAGTTTACTTATGATTTACATTAAATATGAGTACTTAGCGATTCAGAAGCAACAACCTGACATAGAATGAAATCAGAAAACAGATACCGAAAGCTTCCTACTTTCCTGGATTTCACTGCATCATTTACAGAGGCATCACTGTATATACTTCTCAGTGGAATTCATTCCATTCTGGTACTCATGTTTCTTATCATACTAGACCTTTACAAAATGTCTGCTCAATAGCTGTTTTTATTTCAGCATAAGCCTTCTGATATTAACCTATACACATAAAAATACTGGGTTTGCAAACCAATGCATGAATAGAAAACAGGTTAGTACACGCAAAAAAAAAAAAATAAAAAATCTCCCAATTCCCACTTACAGTCCAACAAGCAAAAAACCTCACACCCTGAAGGAGGACTGACTTCTATTATTGTACACCCTGGTAATTAACCTTTTAGTGTGCTTTCTTCCCTCATTCTTTATACAATTTCCATGTTTGTCTTAAGAATTCAGACACTGCTATGTGCTCTGATAAGTTTTGTGACTGTAAACTACGTTTCCAATAACACAAAGCTTTACATCTGCTGCTTAAGGTCCCTTAAATTTGTGCTTCTTATATTCAGCTTACTTCACACTTTCTTTCACATGTGCATTCATTTTCCCTTCCCTGCTTCTACGTTATACAGGCAAGTTGCAATACATTATGAAGATGCAACTTGTTTTGGACAGATTCTTACCACACTCATCTGTCCTCCAACGCACTGCATCCGCCATCTATTTTAATGCAAGAAGCTCATCAGTTCAACAACTTTTAAAAGCTCTATTTCTTGCAACAGTGAATCTGAGATATTCCGTCTACACAGACATCAAAAATTATCTAACAAAAAAAAGTAAACTATGGTCAATCTATATTGTATTTAGTTACTCAACAGTGGATGTTGTTTTGATTTTGGGGTTTTTTTTAAACACCTTTTAAGACCTTCTGCAGTATTTGTTGACCTTTCTAATTAAATCTATCATTCTTTGTGTTAATTTGCAAAAATTACCAATTCCCAATATTCACCTGATGCTAGGACCCAACTAGTATTTTTCTATATTTTAGGAGAAAAAAAATATATATATCTATATTTTAGACACCTAGTACTTTTCTTAAGGCATTAACATCCACAGTTAAGTTACTTTCACTCATTTCTCAACTGGAACCAAATTGCCAGAACATAACTCGTGCTATGTTTTAGGAAATGAACCCTCATGTTTTAAACAATAAAACATATTACATTGATAGAACTCTTTCTTGGAGGCACATTTCACATATACTCAAGTTAGCCTATTCTCCTGAGGCACCAAAAAAAAAGCTATTAAAAGTTTCTTATTGTGGCTTTGAAAGGTACAAAGAATAGAAGTAAAAAACTCAAACTCAAACTATTTCATTGCACATTCACTATCCCAACTGGATTCTATGTAGAGATCCATACAGTCTCTAATATTTTGACCTTTAAAAAATGTTAGCAATGGATAGAATTGACAACTTGATATCCTCTTGGGGCTTTTTTAATTTAGCAAATTTGATTTCTATCTTGTTCTTTTATAATATTTACAATTTCTCACTGCCTGATAACAGATACAGCCTGTCTCAAGCAGCAATCAAGGGATGGTCTTGAGAAAGAGACAGTTGCCCACCAGCCAACCCCCCTTATACACTGCACGTGACATTGATGGTATGGGATACTTCCTTTGGCCAGTTTGGGTCAGCTGTACTGGCTGTACCCTTCCCAGCTTCTTGCACACGCATATTAGTGAGACCTGGGAAAGTGAAGAAAAGTCTTCAATCTCTTCGCAGCAACAAATAACATCAGAGTGTTATCAACTTCTTCACATACCAAATCCCATCATAAACCCAAAACACAGCAGCTACTGGGAAGAAAATTAGCTCCATCCCAGCCAAGGCCAGAACAGCAACTTGCATGCTCCCATAGAGTAATACAAGTAAAAAGTAACATTTGATTCTGCAACAAGCATTAGCAATGGTTTGCATATGAAACATAAAGCAGCTTTCAGCTCCACCACCCACGACAGAAGACAATTCAACCAAAGACTGTTCTGTTCATAAAGGTGAATGTAGTAAAATTCCACCATCCAATCTCAAATGAGAAGGAAGATACACACATGCAGATGGTAAGCTTGTAAAATCATCTTTAAAAACAGACTTCAATTAATCTATTCGATTTAGGGCAGAAGCGACTGTAAGGACTCATTTTACTTAGCAGCACCTATACTATCATTGCCTGAGTAAATTAAAGTATTGAACCTTTCAAAATGCTAGTAAAACCAGCCTAGAGAACTACAGCAAAACCTAAACCAACTGCATAGTTAAAAAGCATATTATTTTTGTAGAAATTAAATCTTGTGCAGATCAATGTATGACAAGCAGCCAAAACAACAGGATGACTTCAAAACCAGGTATCTAACAACTGGCCCAGATGCCCTACTTTAAGTTTGATAGAAACATCTATCTATTTCATAGAAATAGCTTGGATACTGAAAACACAGCGCTTTGTTCTAAAAATTTAACGCCCTTAAAAGCCTTAGGGGGGGTGGGGGGATCAAATCTTCCAAAGAACCAAGCAAAACAATCCAACTGCATTGCTCTGCCTCTGCAGTCTTCCTAATAAGTCACTGACTGTTCATATCAAGAAAATTTTAATACTATTTTAAGTTTAACTAGTGTTTCACATCATCACTTTATTTACACATGAAACTGGTATAGCTTATTTGCATACTTCTCTGCACACAAATCTGCATGTGCAGTCCCCCAAGACATTTAAATAATAAATTGCAAGCTTTTAACTGCCTTCCTAATTTTAAACTTTGCTGTAAAAAAATAGAATCCTATAACAGGATCTTAACTATTTTGCAAATATTGCTAATATCACAGTCATTTTAACTTCCATTGCTTGTAGTATTAATAAAAATGTAATTTCTACTGTTTATATTGTTTCAACTTCCATATAGTCTAGAAAACAGAGTGGGAGCTTAAGCAGAATTCAAGATATTTTTATAGAATGAATTTTTTAAAGTGAAAAGTTTACCATTACTTATCAAAAGCTTCCAATACCAATTATCTAAGGAAAATAACATCATAGCTTCACTATTTCCTACTTCTGAAGAACTGATGTGACAAGACAAAAGGGGTTAGTAAAAATAATATAAATCACATTTATTTCAAAATACAAAACTGCTTATACTGAATACTGTGACTTATCAAGTATAGTTTGCAGAAGAGTATCAATGGAAGATTGTCAATTCTCAAATTCAGTTGCAAGAAAGAAAACTTAAAGCCCGTCTTCTTGCAAAGATAAGGCAAATTTCATTACAGTTTTCAAAATATTGTGAAAGCTAGTACATATAAAAAATTTTGCAAGTGTAAGGAAATCAGATATAGACAGTATCTTCTGAATGAGTGCAGCAGTACAGTGATTGAGGAGAGGGAGAAAGGAGAAGCAAGGGAGGGTGGTAGAAATAAAACTATGCTGACATAATCAAGGGACTAACTGGAAATTAGAAATACTAGCTTCTTGTTCCACAGCATTCAAATTAAACTTTTGTTTACCAATCTCATCCTTTATTAATCTGTTATAGAATCACAACTGACAAGATGACTCAAATTCTGGAGCACTGACCCTGTAAAACATAATAAAGAACAGGACTGATGGGTTTTTCAGTAGCAGGTTAGGCCTGGGGATGAGTGCCATTGAAAGACATGAAAAATACTCATTGCAATTTCTTGTTCTTTACAACCAGGTTAAAAGAAGTTTGGTTTAAACATGGAAAAATAGGACTGAATTAATTGGACTGCTGATAGATAGCTTAGGCGATATTCTGGTTTTAAGTAACACAAATCACAACTGAATCTAAATGAATACTATACTGACTAGTGATCAACTAGGGACAAAGCATACACAAATGCTAAAATAACCATAATACAAATTACTGGAGATGTTTTTGGAAAGAGTTAATGAAAGCAACGATTACCGAGATACCTTAAAACTTAAGTATTACCCCCAAGGCCAAAAACATTCCTGAAGAGTTTTCAGTGAAGCATGCTAGAGCTCCTCCCATCTTTATCCTTCCACAAAGTATGAGTCAAATTAAGATTTCATCTTGAATTTACGTCATTCATGTAATTTCAAACTGTTGCTATTGAAATAGCAATTTTGAGCTGAAGAGGAATGTTGGTGACAAAGCCAGATTAAACATGTAAGCACTTCCATTTTCCTGAGGATAAACTGTTTTCATCAAAAAACAACTCTTAATCCTGAGAAGAGAACTCCAGAGGTTTTGTTTGTTTGTTGGCTTAAAAAATAAAGGCCTGCCTATAATATATCTATCTATGTTTATCTAAATGAACTGAGTGAAAAGACCAAAGCAGATATCACTAAAACATTATTTTTGCTTTGAATTCTTTCCCTTTGGGTTCATTATCTGAGCTGGTCTCACGTATAGTACTTGGCAATCGGTGAGATTTTTGACAAACACAGTTTGAGAACAAAAGCCTTGTTTCATCTTTCCCAAAAGCCAAGCGCAAAGGCTAATAAACTACTGGTTTTCAGTATACTAAAATCAGAACGTGTCCCATCAATTCAACAGAACTGGAACCTGCATAATTGTGAATTTACCACAATCTGCTAATGTTTTAGTCTTCGACTTTCAACTTCATGCATTCATGAACCTCTAGTTCCAGTACTACCTGTAACCACACATATTAGTCACTCATATGAAGTGTTTTTTCACCAGAAACATCACAGAATATGGGCCTCAAACAATTCATTTACATAAAAGCACTGTTGACATGCAAACTCTAAAAATATGTAGAAAAGCACTTATTTTTCTATTCAGATCCTTCTTTGGAAATGGTATTCAAGGGAACAGTTATATGTACCTTAAAGAAATGTTGCTCAGTACAGAGCAACGGGATGATCCCACTTACGCCTGCATTCAGTGAGCAATAAATTTGCAGAGGAAAAGGCTTCAAAGACCTCAAAAAAAGGCTCCTTTGCAACTTCTGGAAAGACTCATGAAATGCTTTGTGGGAGAAAAATATTTTTAAAAGCTCTGCAGGTGTCTAAATGAATACAGATGGATCCTAAACTTCTGTGTGATTTTTTTTTCCAAAAAAAAAAAAAACCAACCCAAAAACCAAACTCCCAAAACCAAGCCAAGACCCAAGCAATTGATTAATTTTATGTGATGCTGTTTTATGTCTGAATGCAACAGAAACTGATTAGGCTCTTTCCAGCCTCCCCTTGCTTATACCGAATCCTGTTGCTAGAACAGCAGATGCTGTAATATTAGAATTCTAATACACAGGAAACTATTAAAGGTCTTTTTTTTTTTTTTTTTTTTTTTTTGTAATTGCTCGTTCAACTAATTATCTAGCACCACTTTTTCCCAGTTGCACTTCGTCCTGATGTAATCTTCTTTCTGTGCACTGAAAAAAAGTTTTAATATCCTTCTCCTGTATCTTACCAGCTTTAGCAATCCCACCACTATGGTTATGTATTACACTACGTTACAAGAAAACGTAATTATCATGAGTGGTCATGGCCAGAGAGATAAAAGCAATTTTCTGAGTAATCACCTTGGAAGACCTAAAATATCAGGAGAAAATCCTGAAACTGAATTCCTTGAGGAGCCAATGTACAAAGCTGAGCAGTGGAGTGATGAACTCTCAGTTGTTTGTGTTGCCTAGAAAAGTAACT
The DNA here is from genome assembly GCA_011801015.1 of Ardeotis arabs. Taxonomy (NCBI): domain Eukaryota; kingdom Metazoa; phylum Chordata; class Aves; order Otidiformes; family Otididae; genus Ardeotis; species Ardeotis arabs. The sequence goes on from JAAGAY010147601.1 coordinate 39,537, forward strand.
GCTGAGTTCCAAACCAGCATGAGCTTTTCCAGGATCAAAAGCTTTAGCTGCAGCTACAATAAATTGTAATAAAAAAGCCCAGAGATAAAAGGGCTTGAGCGATGACAATGGCGATGATAAGAATACAACAGACCATAACCAGTTTGACATGGAAAGAGCTATATTGAACTGTCACAGTCCAGGGAAAAGTCTAGAAAAATGTTCTAATTGCAGATTGTCTTGGCGCTCGAGGCTTCCTCCTTTATGAATAACAGCTAATCTACTACACAAGTGCAGCTGCAAAAGAGTAGGTGTTTTTTTTTTTAAAGTAGGAAAAGTCTGTTGTAACTGGAGCAGGCTGCTAGTAGCACTGAAGTACAGATCCACGCGGTCAGTCGAGTAAGACTGCTTATGAAATTTACGCTCAAACGTTCAGTCTTTTTATATTTCTTTACTTTGTGAGTTATACATGAAGACACCACAGCAGAGTCTTGCTGGACACCCACTTGCTGCGCTGTCTACAGCAAAGTTAAGTGATATCAATTGTATGTATAGGAAATTAAAGAAGTACTATAAGAAGGAAAAAAGTGTACTCAGATGAGTTATCTGTGCCATTTGCAAACAGAGCAGTAAGCCTCCAGCATAACATCTATTAAAGCCCTCGTATCTACAAACTGTCCACGGAGACAGAGCAGATTCATTATCTTGGGTGCTGATGATAACAGTATTGACAAAATATTGAGACACAAGAGATATCTGTACAACAGCACACAAGCAAGTTAGAACGGTAATTACTGCAAAAATTTCGGTGTTCAGTCCAGCATTAAAGTCTTATGATTTCTGGACTTGCATATGCTGCAGTTATCCACACACTGTAATTCGCCAAAACTAAGATGACTGGACATTTTAATCTCCTTAAAAGATAACTAGAATATTATCTCTAAACATTTGCCCTGCCCCAGTTGCATAAGTTCACAGCTTTGTTTTCAGTTGTCATACTTAAAAAAAAATTATATTAAACAATGAAAATTAATCAAAGAAACACCATATTCACAAAAATCCCCAGATTTTGTTCTGCTCTTACTCGATAGATCTTATTACTTTAAGCCACTTGAAAAACAGAATGACAGGAAGAAAGTGTTCTGTACCATGAAGACAGGAAGAGAATCAAATCAGGATGCAAGCAGCTTTTTGGTGGATGGTGGTGGGAGGTCAATGGGTGAACAGACTTTTCTGTTCACTTTTTAACACTGTGGCTAAACACCCTAGATCATAACGGCAGCAAAAAGTATGGCAAGAACGCAAATTCAGGCATTTCCCTCTTTCTCAAGTGCCTAATTTATGCCTTACATTTCCAGTTTTTACAATCAGAAAAGCCCCTGTGAAATGTTTGCCAAGCACTACACATAAACACAGCATTATTCAAGGTTAGAACGCATGGGAATGGTAACAAACTTCAAAGTTTTTGCAATAAAAGCACCTCTAGCTGCGGCACGGGACAGGATGTGCTCATGTTACTGCTAGCCCAGATTCAGTGACATTATGTGACAACAAAATGATTTTTGTCAACAGGCTGATAATGTGTTCGGAGGAACTGATCCACACTCAGTTTTTATCACAAGAAGCTGGAAATGTGACACCTAACCATCTCCCCCAAGCACAAAGTTATTCATCATCTTGTGAACAGACTTTTATTTCACTAAAAATACTGAATTTGAAAAGTAACTAACTATTTTGAAGAGGCACAGAATACCTTACATTTTCAATGTACAGGTTTGCTATACAGTGCCATATAAGAAAGTACTCTTCTGAAAACTGTTATGACTGGAGTTGACACTTGATTGCAATGTTTCCTTCTACCTGGTGATTTCATGTGCTTGTCTCAAGTAAAACAAAAGATTTCAGTAGATGTAACTTCAAAGAAAACACATTATTACTGGATCAAAACATTTATATTCAGATTTCAACAAAACAAACATATTCTTGGAAAGATTTTCCAACATTTTAAGTCAAGGCATAGAGGTGATTTGGGATTAAAAAGAATACACGCACAAACTACAAGAACCCAAACCACAAAGTTTATAAGCAGTGTAGGAATAGTACCTCAATCTTGAATATCAAATTTTAGCAGTTACATTTCCTCTAGCTTCCCATGCTTTCTACATTTAACACAGTAGGATATCATGGAAAAAACTTGCGCTCTTCAGTATCCTCAAATGGCTGTTCCCACCACTGGTAAAAATCATTAACATATCTTTCTTAGTACAATATTCTGAAGTCTGAGTATTTCCAAAATGTACGATAGCAGCATCCCACTTACACTAATCATCGCAGCTCTGGCAAACTGTCTTCTAGACTACCTAAGATCTTTTCCTTGGACTGTATGTAAAAGTTTCACACACATCATCATAATTAAACAGCTAGAATAAAAATGCAATGGTTTTAGTACTACTATATGCCATTTACAGTCCTGTTCTCCAGTTCTTTCTCCCTCCAGCTCTCCCAGGGAGATCCATTGCACTACATACTTTCCATTGCAGAACTCTCATTCCAGAATTCTGTTTTAATTAAAATACATTTTTATTTACAATTATGAAGGAGTGCACAAATTAGACCAAATAATTTATTATTTCCACCCCTGCCCTTTCTCGAAGAAATTTCCACTCAGTGTAACTGCGTAACTCCAAAAGGCCTGGTTTCCCTCACTAGGTACAGATGTAAACAGTTTTAAAAGTTAAAATATTTTGCAGGGATCACTACAACACAACACTAAATCACACTACCGTAAATGTCACGAGAAACAGCTAGGAAGCTGTTTGAACCTAAAGTCTGTACTTCCTAGATTAAGACTTTATTCCAAGATTACAAAAATCTCATAATCCTCCAAAGACTACAACAAATTAAAACCTTCTGGTTTGTACCCAAAGAGTGAATAGATAATGGACTGTTAATCTTACAGTTGTCTTCATTTAAGTGTGTTCTAATAGCCTGGCTCTTTGACAAAAGTTACACAGTCTTTTGATAGGGCTGTTTTACTTCAAAAAGAAATCACATGTGTGAATTGAGCAACAGAATCGCAATATTAACCATCACATAACAAAGTCACCTGGGACACAAAACTACTTTAGTCATGCATCACAGACCCACAGGTTGAAAATGAATAATAGAAGAATACCGTATTTTCATCAGAGCCACAATGCTTTCTGCTTGTGTAGCTCTTGACAAACATTTAGGTTGAAAGAATTGCCTTCTAATTTTTTTTGTACTACCATGCATGCAACAGAATTTGCACATTATTGCTACAATATTATACACCAAATAGACTGTGCAAACTGCTATTGGTATTTGTATTCTGAATAAACATCCCATTCACACCACCCTACTGCAGAATATAAAAGTCAATGATGTTATATGCTTATATCAAAAACTAACTGTAAAGGCAATAAATCATGCATTATGTTAAAACACAGGACGGATTCTGGCTGTATCACACAAGAGAAATTTTTCCATTTGGCCTTCTGCTTCTACTTTCAGCTTCCTTTGGCACTTTATCTAAATTCCCCATTATTCTCTCTTTAGTAGAGAAGATTAAATTAAGCCCTTCTCAAAGCACTAAGAAGACAGCATTCAACTTTTATTTTTTCTTTTTATACACAATCCATACAGCAGATAGAAGCTTGGAGATAGTTGATCTATGCATTATGAGGTGGGGTTTATAATATGACTGTTCTTTGAAATGGCTAGGGCACAGCTGGTTTTTGGTAGTGCAGAAATGCAATCCTCTTAAATGAAGGTCAACTGATGAGGTCTCATTCATACAGGATGGGGCCATTCTGTTCAAAGCTGAAGACAAGATAAGGGCCCTGCAAAAACTCTACAAATTTTAGGACTTTCCTACTATGCTGTGACTTATATACCAGCTTCCTCCATCACTGCAGAAAAAAATAATCCCGTGACTAAATGAGCAGATTCAAAAGCGTATCCTAAAAGAGGTTTCTAAAGTTTTCAAATGGCTGCCTCACCCTCTCTATACATGCACCCCCCTATAGGTATGTATAGATCCATACACACACACACAAATTCATCTTGAAGAACTTCCCGCTGTGAATAAACGTCTAAGATGATGGTCTATGCCAGTCAGCCCAGACTCAGGTGAGGTTCACTGCAACTATTATTTCTGCTACTCCCAGGTTAGCAAATAGCAGTCACCCACTATGATCCTGGGGATCTCACCATTTATCTGAAGAAATCTGCCTTAAGCAGCAAGACCTCCTCAGCTCTCCTTCAGCCCTCACATCTGTCCTCTCACTTCAATTAGCTGTTTTGCCTTTGAAAAGTCTACTGTCAACGATAAAAAATAAACAAGATTTTTTTTCTACAGCAATCTGTTGCACAGTGAGATCCCCTCATTGGAAAACTGAGCCCTTAGGTGGCAGGAAATAAAAATGAGTAAGCCACTAAGAGCAGGCAATGTTTTGGAAGAGAGTTAGGCTTCCAACGTCACAAATGATCTTGCTGAGGAAAAAAAACAAAAAACAAACCCCAAAGTGTAACAAGATTCCTCTGTTACGACATCCTGGAACTTTCTGTACATGCTTAGGAGGGCTTCACCAGTCATAAACAGATTCAATTTCATAGTAAATCACCCAGTAACTTCCTTGTCTTAATCTAATGGTGCTCTACTTTTATGAGAAAAACACCAAAACAAAATAGCGGTGTCACCTTTTCAGAAAGGGCAGCATATTAATTCTATGTGTAGCTCAAAAGGCTGCTAGTAAGTACAAAACTTCACACATTTCTGTTTATTCCTGTTCTTCTAAAAAGCCATTTTGAAAATGTACAAAAAAACAACTATTCAAGAGCTTGTGCCAGATTACATATTTCTTCCTTATTTCTTAGCTTCTACACTGTCATATTCTTGAGTAAATTAATATATGCCTATTTTGAAGGAAGAACAAAACACCTTATCTCATCAAACAGACATTTTTATCCCTGACTAGTGCCTAGTTTCAAGAAAAACATCTGAAAATTAGAGAAAAAATAATGACAAGGCACTACCAGTATGGAAAGCTGTTCTAAAAAAGCCCCAACTTACCATTGCCATCAGACCTCAATCAACCGGGATCGGATATCCCGGTAGCACATTTTCCATTTGAGATGGCAGAAGGGCCCTAGATTTAGTGATTTCATTAGCTCGGGGCAGCTTGGTAGAAACACAGCTGGTTTACTTCCCAGGCCAACAAGGCTTCAGAAACAGCACCGTTGCACAGCACGGAGCTACTATTTATAAATCTTGCAAGCATCTCATGAATGGTGCAGCATTGTTTCAAGAACAAGCAAGCAATTCTACACAGAGTCATCAGAGCTGATTAGCTCTGGCCACACGGGACCTGAACCCACTCCACCAGACCATTCAGAGTAGGCTGATGCATCCATTCCCTAACAGTCGGTGTTCCACAAGGCTTATTATGTGGTGTGCATTATCATGTGAATAACAGATCCAATTTTAATCTGGCGTTGGTCCCAACCAACCTGCTAGGGAGAGAAGTACTGAGATTGAAGAGACCTGCCCTAGCTTTCCCCACTGCATCCAGCATTTCCCACATTAATGACATCTCCTTGCCCATTCCTTTCCCTCAGAGCACCTCATGTAAGCACAATTACACAGAAAAACAAACCCCTCCTCTTGACATTAGGCAAACCCAGCATAAAAGTACAGATGTGTACACTGTTGCATAGTTCCTTCCAGACAGTACTGTGGTAGGGTCAACTGTAAAAAACAAAACAAAACAAAAACCACCACCAACAAGAAAACAAACAAAAACAACCCACCCGAAACAACAACAACGAAAAAAAAATGAAAAACTTTCACAGCAATCTTCTCTAAATGAGGTGACCTAGATTCTCAAAAAAGGGATTCCCTTTTTGAATTGTATCCAGGCTTCATAAAATTGAGACAGAATTTTTATTCTATTTTATTGCTTTGCTTGCTTACCTAGAAATGCAATAGAAAATGAGTTGTATTTTTTGCACTACTATGCTCTTACTGCTATTAAGAGAATTACAGGGCTTTTTATATTTGCCAAAATAAGTAACTCCAGGAAAAGAGTAAGACTGAGATCTAAAGGTGCGAGGGGAAAAAAAGAAAAGAATGAAAAGTCAGGGTTGGTCTCCCGAAAGTTATTAATTTTCTTCTGCAGTGTAAACCATAACACTTGCACATGAGTAAAGCATAAACGTGCATTAATCAAAAAGTAGAGAAAAAGCATTTGTAGAAGTCTGAATGCTCAGTTACACAAATCCTTGAGAGAAGAAGACTTAAAAGAATCTGGAATGTGCAACCCATCATCCAAGATCAGGAGATCTGTGGGTTTTTTAAGAGGATGACAATTTTTTGTGTGTTTTTGAGAGGTAGGCGGTTTTTTTTTTGATGACAGATGCTCCCTATAAATTTACTCAAGTAAAATGGAGCGGTGATTGAAAGCTTTGCAGATGCTGATTAAGAGTTACGGAAATATTACAGAAAAAAATAACATTTAATTTTAGGTTAAATCTTATGAATTCAGCATTATTACATTAAATAGATCCAGTATTTGTTAAACACACACCTCCCTGCAGTATGCATTAAAAATTCTTAATATAACGTCTTGCGATGGACAAGATCAAGAGAGCTATCTCTGATTTCTTCTTCTGTTCGAAGCCACTAAATTACAGAAAATTAAAAACACGGAATTTTAGTTTGAAATATAATTTAGGATAGCAGAAAAGAATAACAATTCTCTAGTTCTGAACCAATATTCTCTGTCAATTAACATAATACAAACTGAGCTCACAAATTTGAGGACTAGGAGTCCTCGTGACTCTGACTCTGCGTTAGTAATTTACATGAAAAAACCCTCAGGCTCACGAAACTAAATCTAGACTCTTACACAGATTACAGAAGGAATTATGAACACAGTTACTCGACAAAAAGCACGATTTCCATAGCATAGTTTCCTTTTCCTTGGAAGTCACTAAAGAGACACTATCATTTAAGTTTAATGTGAGTTTCAGAAGTGGGAAGAGAAAGTCTGCAGGACAGACTGGCAACTTGGCATATGCAAAACCATTTTGTATGGTAACTTGATGTCTTTGCTCATCAGAAACATATACAAATGAACATTTACTTCCAAAGGATTTTTTTGCCACAAAACAGAATTAGCTTCGAAATGATCGGAAATCAGTTCAGTGATATTAAGCACACTACATGATAAAACTCAGCACATATTAAAATCAGCTTTTCATTAATAGACACTGACTGGAAACTACCTTGATTTGAGGGAATCATTAACGTGGAACAACATTAGGAAAAAACTGATACATGAAACTGGCTGGTCAAGTTGAAGTAGGTCTATCATACCAGGTGGTGGTGTGCAGGGTGTTTGGAGTAATTTCAGTTCCTCAACACGTCAAACAAAGGGTGGCAGAGAACTGCTCTTAAAAGGGGATTTATTCTCCATTTTATGATCTAGGTTTTCTGTTCGATATGAACAAATATTGCTTAAACTTATTACAGGGATAGAACCTCTTGGATCACTGGAGAAAGGATTTTTCCACAAATTTTGTAGTTCTTCCTAGTTTAAATATCTATGCTTGAAAAAAAGGCTTCAGGCATTTAAGACACTTGCTAAACCTTTGTTATTTCTGCTGTAAACCTTGCACGTCCCACAGAATTAACTGTAATGAGGATACCAACAGGATGGAGCTGTAGAAATGAACGTTCTAAAGCTACTGAGGAGATGTGACAGATGGGAAGAGTCAATACAGGTCTCAGCCCCAAGTCACAGGAAATTCTGACAGCTCTGAAAGTCCAGCTCTTCAATTTCACATTATTCAATATTCACTAAACAGCTGCGTCACTGATTTCCATTTCAAAACCAGGAATTTTTGAGGCTGACAAAATGCCTCCATATTCACGTACAAACCATGCACACCGGGAAAAAAAAACTAGTGAGTAGATAAACAGTTAGAGCTGTGAATTTCTTACTCAGTCTCACACACACACAAAGATAAATTACGTAGCTTATCCAGCAGCCCAAAGAAGAGTGCTGGGGAGGAGGTCTGCATCCTGGTGATGAACCTGATAGGACAAGACTCTTGAAATCATTGGGAGAGACGGTGCTGGATGCCTCGAGAGCCTGAAGACAGCCCAAGGGAAAAGAGTCTTTCTGCACTTGCTGCAGGAAGGAACTCGGCAGAGAGAAGGGGCCGGATAGGCCATTAACAGCTGGAAAAATGCATTTTTTTCTCCTTAGGTGTAAGAACTGGTGACCTGTTACCCCCACAGGATGGCATCTTCCTGTTTTAAGAGATTTAATATGTAGTACCAGTTCTTCCCCGAAGTCTCACTTTCTGTAAGAATTTAAGCTTTCATTTCAAATTCTCATGCAGGGAGTGTGAGGGTGAGTGTTAGGGGTAACTTGATCATATAGTGCAGGCAGGTGGAATGAAACAAGTCATCAGGTAAGGGAAAAAACACAAGTCTATTTTCCACAGTTGCTCTTTGCCTGTGAGCGTTTGGTACTTCTGCTGGTTGGCCTCCTCTCCCCTGCTATGCTGAATTAAAGCTTCATGAAATCCCCGGTCTTCTCAGAATGCACAAGCAACACTTGTGACAGGCAGAAAAATATTACTGCTGGCACCGGATTGTCAGTTCATCAGGGGAGAACTGCACAACCAAAAATACTGCACAATACAAATGAAATTATGTTGTGCACCCCCAGAAAAAAAAACAAAACAAAACAAAAACAAAACCAACCTGCATTTAGCACTCAAGATCAGCAATAATTGGATGCTAAGCCTAAGGGAAGACATGAAAAATTGGAATACAGAAAGGAAAGATGTGATAGAGAAAGAAAACAACACATTACTGAGAAAAAAAATGTTTGGACCCTAGTCCAATATGCAAGATTTGCATAACACACAAAACCAGAACAAAAATAAAGTAGACTGAAACCATTTTGTATATTGGCCTTTCAATTTATTTTTGAAGCACTCCAAACCTGATGGATATCTAGAAGGTCAGTTTTAAACTCAACTACTCATTAGCAAACAAACCATACATATTTCACAATAACTGGAAACCTTTTCTACTGTTCTGTCACCATTTCAGTTTGATCTATATTGTATTTCCATTTTAAGACACTCAAAGATTAATGAAAGCACCAAGTTTATGGTGTGTGATGAGAATAGAGTGCAAAACCTTGATCATTTATTAAAAAATGTAGCAAGTGTAAGCTGAGTTTCTCAACTAGCTAAGTGATGGTGAAAGTCTGCTAAGGAAAATAAGGCAGGCAATACTGACACTTGTGGTCATTTCTAGATTGCTATTAAAAACATGCTTGTGGTTGTTTAGAAACATGTTAGGACTATAAAGTAGCCAAGGAAGTATTCTCCAACCCCGTCCTGTCCACTCTAAATGACTTCTGAAGTATTCTCTTTCAAGGAAAGAACAGAATGGCCACTGGCCATATACATAACAATTCACAACACAGAAAAATTACAATGAAGCATTTATGACATTCTGTATTAACACATTTCCAGAAGGAAAAAAAGCTTAAAAGCAAAAATAACCAACCTTGAAACTGCTGCCATTAATCACTTTGAACTGTCACTTGAAAGGTTTTCAACACATTACAGCTAGAATAACACTACGTTTTACTATGATAAAATGGAAGAAACTTCACAAAGTATTCATGGAGTATCCAGAAAGCACAGTCCATATGGGAACACTCAGTTGACATGTCAGCTATGATATACATATTTAGAGTCACTTTCATTAGTCTTGGGGCCACCAGGCAGAAAACCACCAAGCAGTACACGCCTGGCTATTGCCACCACTCTAAATTGATCCGAGAAACTTCTGTTCATGCTGTCAAGACAGAGCTTTATTTAATGGCTCAACTTTAGGGCCTGATTTATTTTACAACCACTTCGACAAGAGTCTGCTGATACTCCTGAATTACATGCAGGAAGTTTTAAAAGTTTTTTAAAGAAAATATTCAAAACCTACATACCTTTGTTTTGCATAAGGACATTTTACTTAGTTCACAGTTGTCAGGTGCACAAGTTATTCTAAACAGACATCTCTCACTCCTTGCATCTGCTTCTAGCTTTGCAGAACCCACGGAACAGTCAAGCTTCCACTGGCCACGGTAACTCTGTAGTGTTCCTTACACACACTGTGCACACCTTCACATCAGAGTAATCCTGTCTTAGTCTTAATAGATGGCAGCATTTCAAACACTAACATTGCAGCTTCTAATTTAAGATGTAACCATAGTAACATTACAGAACATGCTACTCCCTGGATCAAGAACAAGCAGTCCACAACAGTCACCCTTCACGGTGAGATTTCGCTGAAATAAAGCTCATTCCAACCTCTAGCCCAGCAAGATTACCAAAACCTTCAGGTCATACTTCCACTACAAAGCAAGCTCTGCCTTCCTGAAATACCTTGAAACATACAGTATCATATAAAAGTAGTAAAGAAGAAAGTGCTATAAAAGAAAATTAATTTCTTCCTGAAATTTGGACTCTCTAAAGCTACATCAGAAAAAAAAAGAAAAAAAGAAGTAAAAAAAAAAAAAAAAAAAAAAAATCGAAGCTTTTCCTTACTTTTCTGTAAGATGAGCAAAGCCCTGCTCATCCTTTAAAATCAAAGCATGAGTGAACAAAGGAAATTGTTCATTAAGATTTAAGAATTCCATATTCAGCTTGGTCACATGGCAAGATGACAAATTTGAGAAATATCAACAGGCAACAGCACTGCCTGGACTTTCCAAGCTATGCACAAGTGATACACTGATATAATTAAAAGCTAAAGTTGATGGCTGTTCTCTTCTAAATTTACCTTAAAACATATTCTACTTAGAAAAAAAAGACCTTAGGATTTTTATACCTTTAATATTTACTAATGAGCATGTACATAAAAATAAAACCAGCTCTGCCCACGCCAATACGTAAACATACTCCACAGAACTCACAAACCTTGAGATGTACACATCTGGTATAGTGAAGCTGTAGTGAATAAATTAAGTGGAAACACTATCAATTTTAATAACCATTCTGTGGAGATTTAGTCTTGTTTCCGGAATACAATGTTCTATGTCTTATCTGAAAATTCAAAAATCAGAGGCAGATTTACAAGCTGGTATTTGAAAAAACATTGCTTGCTTCTATGTAAATCAACACAGGTAAATTAACTACATGAATATCTCACTTGATTTCCTAATCATAGCTCAGAAGGCAGCAGACTGACAACACTCCCCGCAAAACTCTGTCATGTATTTGTATACATACAGCAACAGACTCTATAAAGTTCTGTATATTATATAGGGTAAGGGTAAGAAAGCTTTGTGTACTTAAGTGGAAAATCCAGTAGACTGAGCACACATGCAACCTTTCAAAGCAATCATTGTCAATTTTTCATGATGGTCCCAGAAGGTGCTGGACACAGGTGTCCCCTCTCTCGCTCCACCGCCCTGCTGACCCCTCCTCCATTTGTTAAATACCAAATTTTTAGCATGGAGGAGATGCAAGTCCACTGATACGCACATTGTGTTTTAATTAGTATTTAGGGAATATGCTCATGCTCCTAAAATGTCCTCGAATAGGATCATAGGATTTGTGGAAATTGTCATTAGGATAGGAAATGCATACATTAAAAACAAGACTAAATTAATAGAGAAAGTTAGTGTACATAGATGATTTAGTTAAGAGGATATAAATCTGATTACGTTTCTAGTAAATTATCAGAATATGCATCTGGAATAGTAAAACACACTGACTGCCTGGGGAAGCCTTATTTGCCAGTGAAGGACATACCTAATCCTACTGATCAGAGATACCACAGAATAAAGCAATTACATTTTTCCTTACCCTTCTGTTAAAAAAAAAAAACAAAAAACAAAAAACCAACCCAAAACAACAACAACAAAAAACAATCACTCACCCCACCAGTCTAAAAAGCTAGTTATTAACTTTTCCAGACAGAGTGGACAAACACAGTGACTAATAAATACTTGGATAAGCATGCTGCTACTTTTCTGAGCTATCTACTGTGATATTTTATTTATAAGATATAGTAAATACAATAAAATGCTTCAGCATAGAAGGGTCAGCCATTGCAAGGACAGAAATGAGAGGAACACAAGCTTCATTAGGACCAGAAAGACAAATTCCATAATATAGGTATGCCTGTAATAGACAAAAGACATTTTAGATCCGTCGATAATTGAAATCAAACACCCCTGATTCTGCAGTACCAGACTTCGACCCTTACCAAGGAAGAAAGCCATTACCAGCAGAAAGGCAGTTTAGCAGCGGGTGCTTATACATCAGTGTCGCCCAGCTTCATTGACTAGCCTAAGATTACAAACAGCAGCTTTTACAGAGTAAGCATGTGTAAAGGCAGTATGTGCAAAGAAACTTTTTTTTTTCCTTTGTCATGAAGGAACAAAAGATTTATACCCAAAGAGAGCAAAATGGGTTAAAATCAAGCTTTGATGTTTAAATGCTTGTAATTCCTTTGCACTACAGAGCAGCGTTTGGAATACGGGCATAGAATTGGAACAGAACGCATTAAAAATCCCCAGGAGAATCATAAGTTACAGTGTCAAGGAAAAGTGAAAGCAATTTGAACAAACCCTCAATCATTCATTTAATAATCATACTATTTTTATACTATTCACCTATCATTGTGCTTGAACCGAGTATGTCTCATTTATCAAAAAGGAGCAGGAGCCTGTAAAGCTTTCCAGCTGCCTTTGGATCTAGTCAAAATGAATGCAAACAATCACGTGGGATTCAGCCAAGCAATGACGTTCAATTCTGCTCTGTCAGAAGACAGCATCTGTCAAAGCCCACATTTAAACTGCTGCCTGCCTGCGCAGCAGCTGAAGAACTACGGAATGGATCTTACAGACCAGAATCCTCGGTTAAAAGAGCTCAGACCTGTTTCTGTTACTGCCTAGCAACAATGAAGGAAGGGATCGAGGGAAATCCTGTTACTGAAGGCAACCGAACCACTACGCGCTAGCACTCCCTGCGAATGCTACCGTTAGGAATATGGATACTGAGGAAAAGAGAACACAGCTCCGCATTGTCCGGCAGGGGAAACACCAGATGTAGAAGCTCCAAGCCATCGACCACGAATGCCAGACAGCCCCGATCAGAGCGGGAACGGGAACTACCGTCCTTTTGTCTGAAGGATGAACAAAAAGCCCTGAGACAAGGACACCACTTATGAGCAAAGAAGGTAACGCAGCAAGGCGCAGATGGACAGACTGCATACTGTGAACAGCAAGCGCAGGAAGCAGGCTGTTGGGGGATGTGCGCATGTTCGATAGTATCTTTTCTGCTGAAGTGATGGCGTGCCAAAAGTATTTTCTGTGGCTATAATCGTCGCACCATTAATGGCCTGACCAAGGAAGGTATGTCAAATCCTTGTGTGCGATATTCATTCGGTTGTCTGTTACCTCTTCAGCCATTACAGATAATGATCGTTCCTAATTTGCAGAGCCCTGAGATAACGTGTCTGAGCCGGGAGAAGGAATTCGAGCAGCTTTTCCTCTCCCACAGCAATGTCACTACCTTACACTAAATGCATTGCTTGCAGCCTGCACAGGCTTGGTCTGGCTAGAGAGGAGGGATTAAAGGGATAATGTAGCTACTGTAATGATTGCTTTTAACTGAGAAATTAAAAAAACTCAAACCCCTCCAAATATAGAAAAAAACAGTTAGAAATCCTCTCAAACTAGGTCAGAATTAATCCTTATCTGAAGTAATCTGAAAGCACTGGGAAAACATTCATGATGTGACACACAGAACTGAAACACCAAAACAGACCACCCAGTCAAATTACATTATCTTAAAAGTACCTTTCACACCTTTTTACACTTGCTTTTTTTCCCCTCAAAACACAAGCAAAATGTCATGAGGCTAACACTGGCCAAGCATAAACTGGGAGCATGGAAAAGACTGGGTATTATGGAAACCATCAGCAGTGCGATCAGGCACCACATTTCACAAGTAACATCAGGCTCCCCTGACATCCCAAAAGGAAAGCTTCAAACACTACACACTCAAAATGGTGAGCACGTAACTTATCTCATGCCATCATTACAATTTCTGTTTAGTATGAAAACACTGACTGTTTAACTTGGAGTGTAAAATTACATTCCATCTAATTGCCATTCATTTCTATTTATTGTTGAAATTTAAATACTTCATCACTAGTGGCAAACAAACAAGATGACTGCAATTCAAATTCAAGTCCTAAATCTGTAGCAATTTAATACACCACAGAAAAAAAAAAAGGTGCTTATCTGCAGAATCTACTGATAAGCTATAGTAAATCATTAAATGTCAATATAAATGTGCTTGCTTTGCCCAAGGCAATGCTAACATGCAATAAAACAACTGCAACTGGAAAGAGTTCACATACCTAAGGATGCAGCACACAACAGCCACCGTTTTCAGATGACTTCTAAGACATTTAGAAGACAAAGTCACTTTCCAGAACTTTTAAAACAGACAAACAAAAAATATCTCCCCTCAGGCAATACTCCAGGAGAAGCGTGCCTAGCTAGTGGTGTGACTTTCCTATCTGACATTTAACAACCTGCACATCAAACCTCATCCTGTGCACTGTACTGTTCTGTGCAAAAGATGATGGCAGTTTGTAAGCGAACTCAGGCACATTATGCGAGGCCTAATACGCAACCGCCGCTGCTGTTTATCAGAAATCCGACTCGGGCTGCCTTCTGAACTCTTCCTTCTAATTAAGGAGTTTGCCCACACAGCTGATCAAAATATGAAAATCCAGGACGTGTGAATGGAGAGTCAAATGCTTCAATCTGCAAAGCTATAATTATAGAGCAGAGCTGAAAGTACAAGGAATGGAAACACCAGCAGAGCACAGATCACAAAAATTCAAGAGGCATTTGCAGTTTATGTATTTGGCATTTGATAATGCATCAGTGACTGAACAGTCAAACACCAAAAATGAAGTAGAACTATTATAAATTGTATTTTTGAAATGCAGAGCTACACGCAGCCACACACTTTCAGAGGACAAGATGACTGTACAGAGACTTTTTGCTATACTTCTGGTTTTTTACCTACTGCCTGTTCATAAGCCTTCTGGGAAATGAAATTGTAAACATCCGGGCAAAATCAGTAACTCTAATTAAAAAGTGAGAGAAAAATAATACTTTTATGATACTATTTGATGGTGGTTTTAATATATATTGATAGCTGCTTACAGTATTTTTAAACAATCCATTCTAGCATGTAGTGGTTTTTTTAGAGGAGTAATTGCTATTACTGTATTTCAAATGCTTAATATCTACTGGCTATTTTGAAATGTTTTACACCTGAATTACAAAGAAAATGAGACACAAAGTTATTTGGTTTTTTCAGTCAATGGTTTTATGAAGCTGAGAAATAGATGTGGGTCCTTCCCCTATCCATACAATGCCTTTTTAAAGGGCAAACAGATACTGAAGATTTTATAGGAAACTCCCACCTTGAAAAGACAAGGAAATATGGGAGAAATGAGTCTCCTTACATTTCTTAGGATTCTAGTTCTGTCTCTCACTGTAAGATTTATTTTAATGTGCATGATGTGAGCATGCAGTCTGGAGAAGGGAAAAAAAAAAAAAAAAAAAAAATACTGTTTCATCCATTACAACTGTCTTTTCTGGGACACTGTCTCACTGCATTATCACCTGAAAAGAGTACTCAGCAGTACTCAGTTTACACAAATAGTTACGTAACTTAAGATTCTCACTTTCACCTACTGCCATATGAAAGTAGGTGCACAATGAAACACTACCTCAATTAAAAAAACAAACACAGATTAGTAGTGCAGGACAGATTTGCTGAAGTATTTGCATCTCATGACTGCAGTTTTACAAGTGGAAGAATTCAGTGTGACAAAACACGAACTCTAGCTGCTGCTCCACATTTGTGAAAATCTGGTTTTCACTTTCTTCCTAAACGGCGTACACATGCAAGGGAATGATAAGTAATCAAATATTCCCACTGTTGCCCTCCAAACTGGTACCAAACAATTAATTCCCCGAGATCTAGGGTACCTTTTGAAGTGACATTTGTGTTTGCTTATGCAGATGTATTCTTCCCAAATAGCTGAGTGCTCATTTAAAACTCACTGCACACTGCAGAGAAACTAAACATTATTAGTTCTGAGGGAGGCTTTTATTCTCTAAGCACGCAAAAGCAGGTGCAAGTGGTCAGATAAGCACAAGTTCTAGATTTGAGGCTTATTTTCTTTTACATAAAGATAATATTTGGGTTAAAGCAGCATAAAAAGAGTAATGTGGCATTTCAGATTAATTCTCAAGCTGCATACTTTAGACACATGTGTTTAACAGCTGTAGACTGGAAAATAATTTTTAGAAAGATAGCTCAGGCTCCAGTAAGTGGCATCAGCCCAAAGCAGTTAAAAAAAAAAAAAAAAAAAAAATCAGAAATACTTTCAGTGAGCTTGAGAACAAAATTCACAAACATTGTGTCACAGCACCGTGACAGCAAAGAGCTTAATAGATCACCGGATAAATATTTTTGCTATTTCAGGAAAAGAATTAAGGAGCAGTGTCGCCTTTTTGGACCCCTTGTCCCGGTCCCCAGCTCCAATCCCAGTGACTTGCCCCTCCTAGTGGAAACCAGCAAGAGAGCTGATTCCCACTCGCAATGCCTCCTCCCCCTTGCTTCCAAATACTGTGAATGAGTATCTTCCACATACAACTGATTTTGTTTATACATAAACTGACATACAGCAATTAAAATAATGCTCAGTTCTGCGTCTCTCCCTACCCTTCCGAAATACAAGTTTTCCCTTACATGAACCAGGCAGATTGAATGTAAGTCACACACACACAATTTAATGATCTATTATTCAACTGCTATCTCATCTTAAATTACTTCCTTACAGTGTAAAATTCTGTGATTTCCCATATAACAAGTCATTTAGTTTTTAAATGCAGAAATTAATCCAAATATTGGTTCTAGAAGAGAGCAAAGCAATTAATAAATTACACATTTATATTAGAAATAGCATTTTCTATGGACTCTGGTTCAACTGGCATCCTTTCTCCTATATAAAACTCTAGGGCCCAAAAATAAATGAGAGCAAATTGAAAATCACAAACTAATTGCTACTGTGCAGTGAAAGGTTCATTTACAAGATGATGTGATCAGTTTTTAATATGCAGGATCATGAAGCTGCCATATTGACTCTGCTCTTGAATATGAAAAAAAAATTAAGAGAAAATTAAGCACAGACTACTTTGGCACTTTTTCCTACCGTTACAGCTGCTGGTAACAATACTTGAAATTTCCATATGATACCAGAATTACAGTAGTTATAGATAAATTTACAGAGAAAAAAAATCAAAAATCATGTTCATCAGACAGTTTGCCAGAAACTAACTTAATGCTGTGCAACTTTACTTCAAATTAACATGAACATTTACACAAGATCTCTGCCTACTAAAAATCAGCAGCTTAATTTTAATTCATCTGCAGATGAGCCTGGCACAACAGCCAACCGCTCCATTCAATATTTTCCTTCATTGTAGAGCAGAAGGCTAGAGGTGCCCGAAAGGTGACTGAAAACCTTATCCTGCGCTGCCATCTGAGGGCTGTGCAGTGAGGTTACTGGACCCTGAAAATTAATTTTGACAGGTGCATCTTCCCATCGACTTTCTGAGCGCGGTCGGGGCCAGTGGAAGCACGCCAAGCAGCGTACTGTGACTAACACAGCTCTGCCATAATCAACCTTGCACCGTCTGTCCCACCACCAATACATGGCCATTTTACAAAAAGGGGTTTTAAACTGTGAGCCTCTGCGCGTCAAATCAATTTTAATTAATGCCAATAAACCTTCCATCTGGTATCAAGGCCTTTTCATTCAGTCCTCCTCAAACACCGTACAAGGATTACGGTCAGTGTACATGAAGCTATTTATGTCTACTTCACGTTTTTGCTGCTAACATGATAATTTTCTTGTTTTTCCTTTTTATCTTTGGTACCAGGATGTTTGTCAAAACTTTTACCAAGAAAAAAAAAAGCATTTTTTAAAACCTAACTGAACTTTACTTATTAAATGAAATTGTCTTTTAGCATAAATCAAGCCTTGTTTATATTAACCTGGGCTGCTTTTTCAAAAGAATTGAACTCAATTTTATGTTTATATCTAGATTCTCATTGTAACCTTCTATATTATGTCTGTGTAAAAGTAAAGGTTGCTGATTTTCTTTTTTTTAAATCCTTGCAGAGTGAGCCATTTGCAGACAACTACTCAACATGAACAAGAGAAAATGAATACCAAAGAATAGCAGTGGATTCCAAAACAATCGGAAAAGCATTTTGCTTGGCCATCGTCTCATATCCCATCACTGGATTCTTACAACATGCTTCAGTGGAGAAGACGACACTGCTGCTTTGCCAAGATGACCTGGAATACCAAAAGGTCTCTGTTTCGCACCCATCTCTTTGGCCTGATCTCACTCGTGTTTCTTTTTGCTATGTTTCTATTCTTTAATCATCACGACTGGCTTCCAGGCAGGGCTGGATTCAAAGAAAACCCCATGGCTTACACTATACGAGGATTTAGATCTACAAAAAGTGAGACAAACCACAGCTCTCTAAGGAATGCGTGGAAAGACACCGTACCTCAGACGCTCCGGTCTCCAACAGTCACCAACTCCAACAACACGGATCTGTCACCGCAAGGAGTAACTGGTTTGGAAAACACCCTCAGTGCCAATGGAAGTATTTACAATGAGAAAGGTACGGGGCATCCAATTTCGTATCATTTCAAATACATCATCAACGAGCCTGAGAAGTGCCAGGAGAAGACCCCTTTTCTAATATTGCTTATAGCTGCAGAGCCAGGCCAGGTGGAAGCTAGACAAGCTATTAGACAAACCTGGGGTAACGAAAGCCTGACACCTGGCATCCAAATTGTTCGTATTTTTCTGCTGGGGTTAAGCATCAAGATAAATGGCTACCTCCAGCGTACCATACTAGAGGAAAGCAGACAGTACCACGACATCATTCAACAAGAATACTTTGACACCTATTATAATTTAACCATTAAAACTCTTATGGGAATGAACTGGGTTGCATCTTACTGTCCACATGTTCCCTATGTTATGAAAACTGACAGCGATATGTTTGTCAATACTGAATATTTAATACACAAGCTTCTGAAACCAGAACTTCCTCCAAGGCACAAGTATTTTACAGGTTATTTAATGAGAGGTTACGCACCTAATAGGAACAAGGATAGTAAGTGGTATATGCCACCTGATTTGTATCCAAGTGAACGTTATCCTGTATTCTGCTCTGGAACCGGCTATGTTTTTTCTGGAGATTTAGCAGAAAAAATCTTTAAGGTCTCCTTAAGCATCAGACGTTTACATTTAGAGGATGTATACGTGGGGATCTGTCTTGCCAAGCTGCGAATTGACCCTATGCCTCCACCCAACGAGTTTGTCTTCAATCACTGGCGAGTTTCTTACTCCAGCTGTAAATATAGCCACCTAATTACCTCCCATCAGTTCCAACCTAGCGAACTGATCAAATACTGGAACCACTTACAACAAAATAAGCACAATGCCTGTGCCAATGCAGCGAAAGAAAAAGCGGGCAGGTATCGCTATCGTAAACTGCACTGAAAGGACAACGCTCCCTCGGTTCAATGTACTCCATGTGCAATTTGTAAATACTGCCGAACGCATGTACAGTGAAAATGGATAAGCTTAACGGGACGGCCTTTAGTTGATCCCCATCACATAGTGGAGTCAGAAAATTATTTTTTTAAGTTAAAAAAGTATAGTTACTAATATTGTGAAACTATAACCAAAAGGTTTTCCCAGCAAATTTGAGGAAAAAAAAAAAGACAGTATATAAGGGTTTTTGTGTTAATGTGCAATAATAAGCATGCACACTTTGATGGTACAATTGCTGATTTATGTGCCAATAAAATATAATTGAGCATATTTTCCACACTAAAATTTTATTTTAAAACGGCATTCATAGCTCTAATTCTCTTAAATGTAATAATTTCTTGTTATATAGAATTGCTATAAAGTTAAAAATGAAAAACTAAGGAAATGCACAAAGGGCAGATCAGTTTTACCTTCAAACACTACATTAAAATTATTACATGCTTCCTTAATGTACAATACATTTAGCAATGTCACATTTACAATTAGCAAGACACTACCAATGAACTCTAGAATGCTAAGAAAGTACTCCCTTAAAGTATGTCCAGGTTTGGGAAGGTTTCTTGTTTTGGTTAGGAAGGAGCGATAAATGAAATCAAAGCCCAGAAAAGGGCCACTTTGCACATCACCTTTGGAAATGGATGTGGTATTCCAGATTCAACCATAGGTTCAACGAGATTCTCATCAAAGAGCTGACTAAAAGTTGCTTAATTCCCTAGAAGTCATAGGACGAGCTCCTAAAATCTGGTGCCAAGTAACATTCACCTTGGCATCTTCATGCAAATTCACTGAATCTGCTATTGATTTCCTCACATAACTTCAAGGCAGCTCAAAGGCTGATCAGAAACGCAAAAGTGGAACTTCAAGTCTTTCACCACAGTTTCAAAAATGTCTCATCTGGTGGAAAGAGGGAGAAAACCAACCAAGCCTTTGTCGATTTTGCTCTATCCTGCATACCAAAAGAAAGGATCAATCTAGTGAAAAATAAGTCTGCTAGGGAAAATTAAGCCACACACCTTACTTTATAGAAAGTGAGAAAGCCTAGGTCATAATAAGATTGAGAGTTACAGATAGCAATATGGGTGAGAAAAAAAATCTAAGCAATTTTAAAAATTAAAACCACATGTATCACTGAAAATAGATTGTGAGAAGTAGGATAAATCTATTTACAGGTTTCCAGTTTTCTAACAAGCAGAACTTTTAAAGCTTATTTTCCAACAGAGTTACAGCAGAGTTGTATCAGATTCAGGTTATTACTCTTTGTCACAGTGCCAGGGTAAACAATACCCATCTCTGATTTAGCAGCAAACAATGGAACTGTGATTAGTTTTCTGTTTGACTGGGACTTTTTAATTGGATAAAATACAAATATTTGATGTACTTTTATTATTTAATAAAATTGATTATATTTATGGTCTTCAGACTTCACTTTTTCTGGGTAAAGTGCTCAGGAAAACAGATTTCTAGCTTTGGCATTACTTGACTTTTCTAGTGTTGGCTAGTTTTCACACTATGTACAATACAGAGATCACAGTAGGTTTTTTTTCTTTGTAATGAAAAGAAAAATCATACTACTGAGCACTCTCAGCAGCCCTAAGGCTGTCTGTATGCAGGAACTTACACGTACAAACAGACCGTATTGCACTGCACTGGCCCTTGGAAAAGCTTCTAGAAGTGCCTATTGAAGACGGGTATGGAAATTTGCTCATCACAACTTTTTTGGTGATCCTCCACTAAATTTTATCATCTGCTGTATTTGAGGTATGATAATTATACATCCGTGCATTTCCAAGACACCTCAGATAGTACAAATGTCCGCTTCTGGGGAAAGTAGATGGTATAAGAACAGTAACTCTCTGCAGGAGAGATCTCTCCAACTACATTGAAAGTGCATCCACTTAGTTTACATGATGACTATTGGTGTTCATGTAACACAGGAGATGCAAGTCGCATCAAGAAAAGTCTTTGGGACCGTTCTTTCAAGATCCATTTGTAGTTTTCTTGACACTCGGTCTGCCTGCTTCCCTCCAGCTAACCAGCAGGCCACAGTCCCAGCTGAAAGCCACCCAGCTTAAGTTAAGTATATGCAAGCTTTACACAATAGCACAAGTTTTTGACAACCAGAGTTGAGTGTTGAAAGCCAGCTACTACTCAAGGGTATTTGGTTCTGGAAGATGTACAATCCCATAAGCGACCTCTCCCCAAGCAATGCTGGCCAAGAACATGGTCCTGCTCTTGGACAGGACTTCACCACTTCCAAGCTAGACTGTCATATACTCTGCTTGGATTTTACCAACTCTGGCTAGTTCAAAATGCTGCTACTGGCTTCTAGGTAGAGTCTAGGAGGTTAATAATTAAACCTTAAATAGTTTGGCACTTGAATCGTAAAGTTTGGCAGCCAAAAAACCTCTCGGGTACTCCACTTTGGAGCTCCTGCATGATGTCGATCTGCCTAGGCTTGGCAGAACTACAGTACAATGCCTATGAGCTCAGTATATCAAACTTCTTGCTAGTTAAAATACTAGTGGGGAGTAGATGATGTTAAGTTAAAAGCCATTTTTTATGTCCTTTTAAGGGTTCAATGTAATTTTTAAAAATCTATATTAAAGTTTGGGCGTAAGTTGAAACTACTCTATAAATACATTTGAATCACTGTCAAGACAGCCAGAGGCTACTGAAATCGTATTGCACCCAAACACTGTTTTCTTGCACAGTTCATTACAAAGCTTTCAGAAACAGCTTGTATGATGAAATATGCAATCACAAATCAAAGATCTACATTCCATTCTCTGAATGTTTTTGTTTTCTAGCTTGTGTTTAAGCTACCTGCTCACTCTACTAGAATATGAAAATAGCTCATGTCAAAAATAGTCCAATAATTACGTATATCATTAAAATCTTTGACAAGTTCTCTCACTTCCTTTCCCTACAACGCAACAAAAAAAATGCATTTTCATCAGCAGCTGGATACAAGCTTGTATCTAAAAGTCTAACATGTCTGCAATGCAGTGAAAAAAAAAGGGATACAACTAGTTTATTCACTGAGGTATAGAAGTTTGTATAATATTTCCTTTAAATGTTTTTACTTCTCTGTGTGTCTGCTTTAGGTTGAAAACAAATACAGAAAGTCATAATGACTCAAAACTTACAGGGGAAAAAAAGTGTAACATCATCAGTACCATCATTATGGCAAAAGAAAAATAATCTTAGAGAAACGAAGTATGGTAACAAAAATCAGAAATTATAATTCCACAATTTTTCCCTATTTATTTCACTTTCAACTGAATAAAGATTTGCACATAGATACTAGATGACCAAAATAACATCTCACAAAAAAAAATTGTTATTCACATCCCTTTCACATTTCTAATTAAATCAGTGGTGTGGGTTATTTGCAGATCACACATCAATAGATTTGAGCACGGAAAATATAGAACTACAGGTTCTGGTGTAATACAACTGATCCTGTTCCCAGCCATTGACAGATTTTTTCATGGGTAAAGTTCACAATCTGTTCTAGTCTGAAAAAAATTACAGGTAGAGGTGCTTCCAAGCCTCACTGGCTGGTCTGAGGGAAAATTCAGTGTCCATTAAGATCTTCATTTAAATGTTATAATTCATTTTTATGTACTATAAATTTAAAATTATATGATGGCAGTGATCTAGAAGAGACGAGACAGACTGGCTTTCAGGTTAACCTTACTAGAATAGTAATTTAGAATTTGCTTTTCTTTGCAATGCAGTAATATAAAATGTGCCAGTCCATATTTACAAAATATTTTCAGAATGTATTACCACATTAAGACATGCATTAACTGTCTCAAAATCTATGCTAAATCATGCACTGGAGGGGAAGGAAGCACCTAGAAGCCATTATTTTGCACTGCCCCCCCATGCCTACAAATTTTTCTGATACGTTAACACAATCTCCAATCATACTTCAATCTTAAGTACCTAGGTAATTCCACAGTGCAAGAAAATATTCTCTCTTGAATGAATACCCATTTCAATGTGTGAAGACTTCCTAGGAGGAGAGGAAAGGGAGAGGGAAGATGCTAATAAAGAAGCTACTACCTCTTACATTTGTGCTATTAGCAAGAACGGGCTTGTAACCGATTTGCAAAAGCATCAGTAGTTGTTTACAGATTTTTCCAAATTAAAACCCCATTTTGCAATCCCTATTTTAAGCGCCAAATAACACAAATAAATAAATATTGGACAATTACTTAATTCCCGTATGACAACTGCACTTATCAAATTTTAAGAACATTGCTGTCCTTTTCATTTCAGATGGTTCTTCCAAAACAGCAGGCCATTAGGGTGGCACGCAGTCTCACCCTGGCCGACGACAATAATTTCAGATTGCAGCTCATACCCAACTGACCCAGCGTTTCGCTGTGTTACTGCCTGTGACACCTCTAGCCCACCCAGCGCCGCCTCTCCCATCTCCAGCTCTGCTCCGCAAGCCCTAGCCACAACGGGGAAGGAGGGAGGCAGGGAAGCTGCACCGCCAGCTATGCAGTGCCGCACCATGAAAATGTAGGTCAGGAAGGAGAGAACATTGTCTTCGCTTTGTACCCACCGCACGAGTGAAGTCAAAGGCTTTCTGAGGCGGGAGGCTGGGGGAGGGCTGTGGAGAACAACAACTTCCAGCGGATCAGTTAAAAAAGCTCTTGAATGTCAGAAAACAGAAGAGTGAAGCTAAAAACATAGCAGCTGACAAGACCACACAGGTTAAAAAAAAATACAGGGCAGGCTCAGCGGTAAGGGAAAGCATTACAAGTGAGGTCAGATTAGAATTCTAGTGCTAGGTGTTTGCACTTCTCCCCTTCCAGAGAAAACAAGAATCTCTGAGGAAAATCCATTTTTCTAACAAAATTTTTAGTTTGCAATTGCAGTATACAGTTTTTTATTACACCTGAACCGAAGTAATTACAAGACACAACACAATGGCCTGAATAGCAGGCCAGTAACTCCATAGGGTATTTTACATTTAAGACTGTCAGCACCCAGTCACACCAAAAGAAAAGAAAACGATAATTTGTATCTACGATTTAGCTTTCATTTTCAGAGAAAGAGTTAATTCCAGTCTTCATTTGTCCCTGGTTAACTCAAAAGAAATCTAGCCTGGAACAATATGGTACCTTCCCTTCACAGTTAAATGACTGCAAAGGAATTTAGCTGAACATGGGATATGGATGAAAACTACCCCGTTGCTGTTCTGATATTGCCATGGTAACAGTTACAAGAGCTCTCTTAAGCATTTAAATCTGACAGTTTTCATAACACTAAGTGGATGACGGTAATGATGCATTTTGGTTCATGAGCTAACTGCTATATAACTCAAAGCACCGGGTACAAACCATTCCCTTAGCTTTTTCAAGCCTATGCTTGCGGTCAAAACGTTCTGACCGAGGCACTAACCTTGAATTACTAACCTCAAAAAAAAAGAAGTCCCTCCAGCACAGGGAGTACTCATGGCTTAAAGCTTTGTGTACTCTCAAAGGTTTCCATTTGAATGCTTAAGTTGTGCACAGTTGGTGTACAGGGTGGAGAAGTCAAGACTGCTAAAATCTTTGACGGGGTTTTTCTCAAAGGGCTTTCATTCGCCTCAGAAGGCTTGAGAGAAGAACACGCTTTCTAAAGAGTGAATGAATTCCTGCTGATATCTTCCAGGTATCATTTGCCCAAGAGAGAAGGAGGCGGCGGCAACTGGTGTTTTTCCCCAATCTTTATCAGTTTGTAACCAACGTACCCTTTTTAAAATAAGAAAACACTGAAAGCTGCTTTACCTCACTGGAGGTCAAAGCATACTGAAGAATATACAAGTATGCCTCTAAGTGCATCAGAACAAGTGCATCCATTTCCTTTTAGCCCATTTAGCTTTATCTAATATTAATTGACATTTCAACTGTTTAATATGAATTTTTGGTGAACCACTCACTCTGCTCTCCCAGATGCTAAGCGTGGGCATAATGGAGGTCTCTTTCTTTCCCTCATTAGAAAGCGAAGTGCGCAAAGGACGTTTCTCATCTTAACGTTTTAAGGACACTAGCTTTGATACTGTCTTGCAATTAATTCAGTTGGAAAAGAGGAAGAAACTGAGAACAGTGTGAAATCCTTAAAGGCTTAAAATTTCCCAAAAATCAAACTAGAGGAAACTACATCCTGCTTCTAAGGATGTAAGAGGTTAATATTTTCAACATAAAGAAGTCCTGAAAAAGTTAAGTATTCCCAGTTCTTTCCCTATTAACACTTTCTAAAGTTTTCAATTAAATTAAAAATTAAAAACATCTATGCCAGCATAAAGACAATAAATCCCTCCACTCTTGAAAAACCACAACCTTACCACATCTTTTCTTGTGGAAATGCCAAGTGTTCCCACAACACAGTAAGCTTATAGTTTTAAGGAAGAAAAACCAACTGCCACAAGAAATCCTTTGTTAATAAAATACCAAACAAGTCACCAGGGAAAACAAAAACCTTGCTCATTGCTTTTACTAAATATTTAATATATCCTGCATTTAAAGCTGAAGTCTAAGAAACATTTTGAGAATCAGAGAGGGATTCTAGGTTTTGTTCAGGATTTCTATGTCACTGTCACCACTTCCAAAAGAAGCGTGAATCTAGTATATATAAAAAAAAAAAAAAATCTATGCCATAATATAAGTCTCTTGTGCCGTAACATACAAGGTGA
This sequence comes from Ardeotis arabs, assembly GCA_011801015.1. Classification (NCBI taxonomy): domain Eukaryota; kingdom Metazoa; phylum Chordata; class Aves; order Otidiformes; family Otididae; genus Ardeotis; species Ardeotis arabs. The sequence continues at coordinate 66,009 of JAAGAY010147601.1, forward strand.
TGTAAGATGACACAACAAAAATGAAACACTGGAAAACACCATCTGTGAGTCAGTCAAAAATTTAGTACTGCCACTTAATGTAAACACCACTCTTTTTACAGGCATTCCTCCAAAGTCTACCTAGGCATTGATTTTTTTAGACATAAAAATTCAACTCAATTATCCAGCCTCCTGAATCTGAAGAATAACCAATTTGCCACTGTATCGTCTCTGAATAATTTAAAGTATTGTATCTTACTGATTGTTTTTTAATGTAGAAAAGGGTAACATTTTTATGTCCCAATAATTTAAAGAAACAAGATGACAATTCAGAGGTACTCTTAATGTTACTTAAGACTCTAAAATAAAAGTATCATATAAATACCCGAGGGAACAACTAACACATCTGTCCCTCAAAAAGCAAATTACAAAGCTTATGCTGTAAGCACACTGAGGCATACCAAAGAAAAAGAACAAACAAAACAAAAACCAACAAACCCACAGAAACCACACTGTTTCTATCTAAATTTATCTTCACCAGAAAAGTACATTCACTAATGTTTCTGTTAATGTAATGAGAAAATTCTCTTTCAAATCTGAAATGATTTTTAAAAGTTGATGCAGCAGATGACTTCTATCATTTCACCAAATTTGAGATAGTTTATCTATTTTGGAAGTTAGTCACATTACTTTTAAAGTTAATCTTCTTCCTGAATTCTCAAAACGTAACAAAAAAAAAAAAAAAAAAAAAAAAAAAAAAGGAAGAATTACAGATAATCACAGTTCTTCTACTTCACTAGAATTACAATTTATGCAGATTTAAAAGCCACAGTTACTACCTCATACTATCCAGTTGTGAATTATGTCTTATCAAAGTAGGCAAGTTTGCTTGCTGCGTTCAGCAAAGGTATGATTTTCTCTCTAATCAAAATTCAGTTGAGAAATGGATGCTGCAAACAACTTAGGATATCCAACTTTTAATGAAAGTTAATAAAGGAATGACAGCTTTCTGCCAACAATTTGGGGGCTTTAAGCCTGAGTATAATATAATATTGTCATATTAATTAAAAAATGCACTGTCTGGGTGTTTCAACCATTTTTTTTTTCCCCTTCCACCATTCCTTCATTTTATACTAAAGTTAAACAGTTCAAATGATTTATTGTTCAAATTTCATGCTAGCGGAGCGGAATGGAAGAAATAGAATAAAGTACACAATTACATTTCTTCCCTACCCTTCCTCCTATTCATCAAAAAACTTTACACACATGAACACACACTTTCTCCAGCTAACATCTGCACACATTCCATAAATCGAGCCTTTTTGAGAAAAACTACTTTTGTTGCATGTAAGACTCCTTATGACAACCAGTCAAACATTAATACTTTACCTCTTCCACTTCTGTAAAAGAAAAACATTTGTATCGAAAATTTTTCATTGTAAAAGGTTTTATATGGAATATAGGGGTTTTTTCCCCTCCCATTCCTTATCACTATATTCTCTTGGACTTCTGAGTATCAGCACCTGAAGTACTAATAACTGGATTCATAATATTTGATTTACTCACAGAGCAGATGAATCCTAGAACGGTCATGACAAAACTGACCATCATGAGCATTAAGTGCCTTTTCTTTTTTCTCACCACCTGTGTACAACTGAATTGCGAAGAGCGGTACACATACATCATACGCTAGCTAGGACACAGCAAAGTAGTTTTTCATCAGTTTTAAGTGTTGATAAGAAAATATTCACTGGCAGCATGTACAGCTACAATCCAGTTTAAAGTTAAGATAAATTGCAGAGTTGGACAGTGCTCATGCTCTGCCAGGATGGACTGGATCAACCATGCCAGAAGCTTGAGTAGTTGGCCTTCACACCATTTATCATATCCACATGTGCAATGTAAGGATAATTTCTTTGGTTTTTTTTTTTTTCCTGTGACATTTAAAGACTCTTAGGCAAAAATACCTTTACATATTTGCTGAACATATTTACACTTGTGAAAAAAATTATCACAATGAGATGCGTTGCCACAGAAAAAGAACTGCCTCTGAATTTTCTATACAGTATTTTCAAAACTTACTAATAAGCTGAAGTCCTTCAGATGTCATCAGAGAATTGGCCATATATTGAAGACCAACTCTTTGCTTAACAGTGGCATCAGATGATACTAGACCAAATCAAACTGGCTTATTTCAATGGTTTGACAATGTACCAACAAAGATCTTTTAAAAATCCAGTAAGTATAAAAAAAGTGTTGATTAGGATCTGTTATTACCAATGCTCCCTCCCTAAATAGTTGATAAAATTTATCCAATAATTCACAGATATGTTACCTGAACTTCCCTATTTACTGAAAAATGTAAGAACACAGAAATTCTTTATACAGATTCAACTATAGGGATGTTTTAATCTGAGACTATGCCATCCTCCACATATGCAGTATAAGAGTATAAATTATCAATAAATGTACCATGCTTCTGATAGCTAGATTAAATGAAAAACACAAACCCAGTAGAAATACTTTGTAATTACTGTCCTTTATTCTAAACTTTTAAAACTGAGACACTTCAGCAAGTGTTACATAGTAGATCTCTTTCTCTTAAACAGAGATAAAAGATGCAAAACCAAGGAAAGTCACACTTCTGGGGAAATATGTAGGCAGGACAAGCACCAAAGAAATGGTAATAGAAAATATTTGCCCTAAGCAGCTTATGTAAGTAAATGAGAGGATGAATTTTAAGTGGTAGGCTACAACTGATCAGTTTAAGTGCTAGAAACTAGTGTTTTTTCCTTGCGTAACGACAATTGAAGTGTAAAAGAAGTGACTATGCCCTAAAATAAAGTCATTCAATTAAACATCCACAGCAATTTAATTTCCTAGTCTCTACTCAACTTAAAAAGCCCCAAATATGCTACATAAAAGTAGGGACCACGCACACAACACTAAGAAATGGGACCTCAGTAACAAGAGAAGCAGGAAACGTGTGACAGTCCGGGGAAGCTGCTGCCAAACTCAACGGCTAACCAATGATATAAAGGTGTATAAAGACTCAAGTAAAGGTGAGAAGTCAAAGCGTATTAATGTAAATGCATTAAATTCCCACATACATTTTCTAATGCAGGAGTAAATTGGCCTTCACTCTCTGTAAACCAAGGAAATTAAACTACAGCTAACTAAATTAATTTTATTCCTAAAGACATCACCAGCCAATGGCAATTTAATGCATTATAACTTATGAATGTTGATGTTGTACACTTTGGTAATTTGCTTTAATTTGCTTGAGTGCCTTGATCTAGATATAGCCTTAAGGAATACTTGTGTATTGCCATATTAGATTGCATCATCCTTTGTATTAAGGAGAAAAGGTTATTTCTGAATGGCAGAACTATGGAGCGCTTGCTTTAACAGGAAAATTTAGACAATCAAAGACTCTCAACTTCCTAATGACTCCTAGCCACACTCAGGTGGCAGTAGCTTCACCCTGGAACAATCTGAGGTATTTAATTACATATGAAAAATAAATTAAGATTTTAACTCTTTAAAACAAATCCTGTATCGGGGTGCTCGGCAGCTACAAGAGAAGACTGGGAGGAAGATCCTCAAGTCCCGGACCAGCACTAACTGACTGAGACTCCAGTGCTACAAGGAAGAAAAAAGGTCGCATTTCAGATGCAGGGGAGTGTTTTCTTCCCCTCTCCAAAGCTACACACAGCTATTGTTCTTTGATTAAACACTGGCATGAGTGCCATGTAACTTCCGTAAGTCTGTCTACTTGTCACAAAATCCTTAAACAAGATGGGAATCCACCTGATGCTGAAAAAGGTAGTTAACTTGTGAACTTAAACGATTAAATAGCTCCCAGGACAGCAGCAGGCTGGAGGCTACGATGGCTGGATGATAGGCTACAGTGGCTAAGAACCAGTTTATACCACAGAGAAAACACCTGTGGATACTGGCCAAAAGCACACAGGGTCCACCACAAGCCTGTCCTACAGTGGCTTGGTAATAAGGAGTAAGCACGTTTTCAGCCAGGGTTTTAGCAATGGAAAATATTAACATATTAATTAAAAGAACTGAAAACTAACTGAACCCATATTTACATAAGCATATACCTTTCCACGTAGAAAAGTTCCAAGTTGTAAACATTATATAGTGAAAAACAAAGAACTAAAAAGTGTAATACAATTCACAGTAATACCTAAATTTACACTGAAGTATAACAAATTTGTTACAGATTAGGTGTTAGAGTGAATAAAACCAGAATACATCTTTTTCCCCTACCAAGATAATGTCACAAAGCACAAGAAGTTTACAAATGACTAAGAGTCCTCCCTCCCCACCAAAATCTCCCCCAAAAACTTATCAAAGGCATAAATGCCTTTCTGCAGTTTAACTGGAAGCAAAACATTTTTCCCCCCCATCATCTTCAGACTTGCCAGAAAACCTTATTCTACTTCCTTCACCCTTGAGAAAACATCTGCCCACCCGATCAGCTTTTAATCTTCTTACGGACAGAATTAATTTAGCTTCCTTCTGGGGGAATGGGGTAGGAGAGGAAACTGGCCAAGCCTACTGGAGTCAAAGTGAGTCTTTTTTTTTTTTTTAAAAAAAAAAAAAAAAAAAATCATAACATATTTCTCAAATCTGTGAACATTCTTTAGTTATGCCACATTTATGAAGTATCACTATATCTCTATGCATTTTAATACAGTTTAAATATGGTTTCACTAAAGAAACATCACTTTACTGAACATAAGGCAGAAACTCCTTTAAGTTTGCCAAATATTAAATGTCAGGTTTATCAATCATTTTCATTCTACATATGAGAGGCATGAGAAAAAGTTACAGCATTTCCTTAAAGGTATGATTCTTATTCATAACTGCGAATTTTCACAAATATTAGTATACTAGTAAATACTATTTAAATACTATTTAAATTTAATACATTCTTGATCTTAACCTGGAGGATGTTGAGTACTTATTACCTTTTATATTCTTTTCCTCTCAGCTCCATATAAAGGAGGGATAAAATAATACTTGAAAATATTTTCTGTATTGTAAATTTCCATGTACAAGATGTTCCCTGCATATGGATTATTGTTACAGTACTCATTGTTTAAAAGGATCTAATACCTATGTTCATATTTGAAAGTACTACAATTCACATTGTTTGATAATACAAGCCAACTACAGGCAGCTTTCCAGAGAAGAAAATCAAAGGATATTAAGAGTCTTGCTGAGAAGGAATATAAGAAACATATTGAATATGTGGTTTTGTTGTACAGTACAATTACATGCGTAGGAAAGTTACCCTTATTAAATATTTAGTACATCCAAATAAAGGTGAGCAAGCTGCCTGTTGAGGCTATTCTTTCATTAGTCTGAATGGCAACTGTAACAAACACAGAAATAATTTTTTAAAGATATTTCAGGTACGAACGTTGACTTACGTGTTCTAATTTCACGTATAAACTTTGAGACAACTCTAAAACTATGCTTTAAAACCAGAGGTAACATTACACTAGGCAGTCCAGAGTTCCTTTAGATTTTAATTTCTAAGATAGCATTATGATCCATTTAGTATTCTAATATGTATTTTACTACTTAATCTGCATTTCCCCTGCTGTTCATGTCCAGATATTTTTGGAAGCTTTTTCACGACATTATTTTCCAAACCTAATTATACATGTGAAACCTACTATAAAATTGGTGGTTTGTTACAGCACATGATGTCACTCTAGAACAGAAGGGATTTTGTAGACCCATATGAGATAGCTGTATATATTGTGTATATTATAACAGACTGTATATATTATTAGCTACAAATATTTGGCTTGAGGCCTTATAAAGCCCTCTCCATCCAGAAGTCTTTTGTTTTACTTAGTAACCACAATAAAACACAATTAATTAGGCAGGTTAGCTTTTTTAAGGACAACTGGATTCCATTTTGATTTCAGTAATATTGCAATCTGTTTGCCTGATGTACATTAACTGCTCCAAAGATAACTAGTAAGTAGAACTGAGGAATACGGCTGCATGACACACCCTCAAGTCTCCTTACTCAGAAGTAAAAGGAGAGGTTTATTTCAGCCCCCACCTCAGGAAACAGATTTGTTAGCAACCTACTCTAGTAGCATTCCCTCCCTTCTTCCACAGTATGTTTTGAACCTACTTTCCAATTGCAATAAAACCTGTAAAAAAGTTACTGCCTTTGTCAATTTTCATGAAAATTTCTGCCCAGAGAAATGAAACCCCCAAATTGGCGCTCCCAAGGAGGGAAAGGCAAGCAGTGCTTTTTCTTGATCTCCCCCCAAAACAGCAGCACCTACAAGCAATCTTACCACATCACTACATCACTTAGTCACACAAAATTTTGCTTCATACTTGAACGGAATTTTAAAAGCCTATCTGTTGCTTTTGCACAAAACCCATTCATGCATCTTCACGGAGGGAAAACTTTGCCTGCTTGTAGCTTCAAAGAGCCAAAACAGCGAGACATTTTAATTTCAATGCACATCCTAAGTCTCCTAAAGCAGCAAACCAACAGAACAGTTCAACTTCCTGTAACTTAGTCTGCCAAATGCAATGGTAATGTAAGGTGAAATAAAAACATGCTTCGTTAAGACTCATGTTGTATGAAGTCTAACCAAAAGTTTTATACCCTAGCTAGTCGAAATATGTATTTTTACAAAGTTATTTACCGATTTATTTCAATTTACCAACGTCTTTAGATAAAGTTGATATTTTAAGTAGATTGGACAAAACTTCATTATTTGAAATAGTAAGTACTGAGTATTAATATGTTCATATAGCAGCAAACAAAAATCTGAGAATCACTTTTACACTTTAAAAGAAAATCAGAATGTTTTATCTCAAAGAAATTAACATTCACACTATGCATTTATTGACTCTCAAAGATCAGAAACCAGATGGATTTTTTTACCCGATCTGTATCTTCAGTGTTAATTCTCAAGTCCTATATATTTGAGGCTTCTGTGACTTAGAAAACCCTCAAACCAAAAATCTCCAGAAAATCTCACAGTCCTTTTGGGAACAAAGAGGGGCAAACGAGAAAGTGGTGAATGAAATTAAAACAGACAATACATCTTTCAACACTTATCCACATGCGCTTTCAAACATACACAGGTCTCCCCTTAACTCACTTAGCTTAGCTGAGCAGTGTCTTTAAGAGAGTTTTAGATGAATGAAGACCAAAATAACCCTCCTTCCAGCAGCAGTGATGCAAGTAGTTTCTGCAATAGCATACTGTTCAGGGAAAACATAAATACAGCTCCAGATGTCAGCTCAGCGGATCACAATCACAGGTATATTCTGGAAGGTATGATCAGTACTGTCCAAATGCTAGTTGAGCGAGGCATAACCAATGCAGAGTTCATTATATAGTCTTTACAGTCATTTACCTAACGAGAAAACCTATGTAGAAACAGACTGTATCCAGGACCACCAGTAGCAAACCTGAGTAAACCGGGCCTGTGCCTACAGATTGTCCTAGCAAAGATAAATAAAACACATTTAAACATCGTCAAAGTGAGGATGCAGATTCAACAGTAACAGAACATGGCTGCATAAGAGACAGATTAACACCTGGATTTAGACGGAACAGTAAAATCACATTAGAGATCAAAATATAGTCAGTCTTAATCAATTACCTTCTAAATGGTGCAGGAAAGAACTGCCTTAAAGGCTTAAAAATATCACCTGTTTTGCTATTTTAACTGGACCTTCCCATTAGCGATGCTGCACTGTGTTGATATAGTGCTATATAGTGCTGAATGACATCACTTATAATCCATCCCCCAAAAGACCGGGAACCAGTGTTCTTACCTTAGCATTTCATTCACATTTGCCTCCAAAGATCTGTCTCAGTTCTGAGCTCTGCAGGTTTGATGTGCTTAGACAATATTATCTTTGCCTTTCATATTCTGATGCAAGAACTAAAGAACATCTGCCTGTAGCACTCTTGTAATAACTGTATACCTGTGAAAAAAGTTTGCCACACAGATATCTTCTGGTTGGATTCAAACACTAACAGCCACACACTGAAAGGGGATATAAGGAAGGGGAGAAGTCACAAACCCCAAACAAACCCACAACTGCAAGAAGGAGGAAAGGAGGTGGACCTTTAAAATAACAACTCCAGAACAAGGTTCATGAATTGAAAAAACAATCCTTAAGAATGTTTAAAGAGAGCCTTGACAATAAGGACAGAATACAGAACTTGTAAAACTAAAAAAAAAAAGCTCATAAAGGAGAATTTGCTTTGGCTTAACTAAGTAGTAGCAAGTAGCATGAGAGATATATGTGAGACTGAACTTTGAGGCATGTTCCTATGGATGTTGCTAGGGTAACAATCAAGCTATCCTACTTTCCAAGCTCAGAAAAAAGTACGACTATGATGCTAAGTTACATACAAACAAGCACTCCAAGCAGAAAACTTGTTTCCACATATAGTGAATTGTGTTGTACTCCATTAAGAGCAAATAATAAAGTAGTAAAGTGTCACACAGCCTAATGACAAAGGTATAATCTCAACAACCAGAGAAGGTAATCTTGACTCAGTCATCTCAGATTAGTTACATAAATGACTCAGCTGACCACTGAACAACTGAATTGTAACTTTGAGTTACTGTATCATGAATTGCGAAGTGCGTTAGAAACCTTCAAAACTTTGTTAAAACACTTATTCAAAGACAATAGGATGGCTATCCATGGGATTACTTTGGCAAATGTGGATAAACTTGCAGGGAGAAGAAGGGATGCTAAAGTGAATCACCTTCTGGTCTCCCATCTGTCACATGCTCATTTCTACTGGGTCTGCAAGACCTTTATATTGCCTTCAATAGTTGTGAATAAATTACAACACTACGTAACAGCTAAATTGTTCTTTCCCCACTAGAAGAAATTTGATGACGAACTGCCAGTTGAAGATTGCATACTCAATATGCAATACCAGCTATTGCATACTCAATAGAAGTCTGGAGACACTTTGTGGAGGGAAATACATTGACAACAATGTTTAACATATAAGCAGTATGAAGCACATGATGTCTCCTTGTTCAGAACAATCAGGACAAAGTATAAAAATCTGTAGCTCAAGTTCAGCTGATATCATTGAGCAACGCCCTGTAAAATTTTCATTAATAGGTATTACATATAAATCTTAAGGCCTAAGAGGCACAAATTAATCTAAGCACCTATATAGGATTCAAGTAAAAAGTGGACATCCAGTTCAAAGAACACAAAGTTTCCGAGATATTTCTATTTGGGGTCAAGTTTCCAAACAAGAGTGACTCATGAACCATTCATAAAGGATCCAAGTCCCAGCACACAGCGTACATGGCAGATGAGTTTCTTGAGACACCCCCATGGGGCTAGCAAATAAGCTTGTATCATTCAGCTTTAGGTCAAGATAGGTCTAGCAAGTCATCTTAAAATTCATACCAGGAATTTTTAAGGCTCTCAAGCTTTTGTAAGTAAAGCTCTCTGGATGTCTGAAGCCCCACTTCAATGAATACTCAGAAACACTTCAGATTCTCATACTTGGCACTCCTCCATTTAAATCACTCGAGGACCTGACTGGCAAGCCACAAGCACACTTAACACTTGGTTTTACACTGAACAGTGACTTCAGACACGTTCATTCAGTGACAAAGCTAGATGGCTCTAGCTCTCGCTCCCTCTTTTGTTCAGTAGCATACTGGGCAATAGAGCAGTGCCTAACTTCCAGATGTGCGACTGCTTATACAACATCCACTCCTTTTCTTGCATTTGCAGTTTTTAGTCTCAAAACAAAATAAAATCTATTATGAGGAACAAAACAGGCAGTTCTATTGTGTAATGCAGTACAACAGCAAGATACCTTGGCACAGATGTACGTGATTTACAATTGCTGAGAAAATGAGTGCAGCATTGTTCAACCCAACACATCTTCTTAAAAGCAGCATTTGTACATGACTTTCCGTTGTCCCTATCAGCTTGACTATTCACACCAAAACTCTACGGAAGAGTAACTTGTTATGTTTGAAACATGACGGAGGCAATGAAATGCCAACCACTGAAACTGCTGTGTGGACCTTTTAGATACGAAGTACAGCAATAGTTCTTAGTAAACTTGGTTGCATTTTACCCACTCTCAGAGTAATGTAGACAACTCAAGACCTTCCAGTCTGTTACCCCAGAGCTGTGTAAGGCTGCTGGTAGACTATTTTAAGGAAACATCCATTTCTCCAGGTCAATAATTTTTTTGAGTTATTTGTCATGTCCTGGCCCTTAATCCTCAAGGACTGAGAATCTCATGGTTATGTCCAAATTACAGTTACTGACAAATACACTTAACACCAGAAAAAAAAGTACGAATCCAACAAAAACAAAAGTCTCTACCTCCAGCATCATCTACGGAACGCTCTTCTGATAGGCAATTATTACAAACATCCTCTTGATGGTTAAAAACTGAACAGAAAGGTCACAGAACACTGCTCAGGCCACAGAAGGGAGTGGGGGGCGTGGGCAGGCTGGTGTTACACTCGTGTTGAGAATAATGACCAGCTTATCCACAGATTGCTTGAAAACTACGCTCCGCTTCAGAGCCCATTTCAAATGCTTTCAAAGAGTCTTTTGTTTTCTTGCCTCCTTCCTCAATACCACTACTCTCAAATATTTTAATGGGATAAGAACATGACACAGAATACTGGTGACACATGGATAAGTAGTTACATCTCTCCTATCTAAAATTTAAGATGTATTATTTTTTTAATTTACTTTTTAAAGGTAAGTGCTATTTATATGTATATGGAGAGACAATGTCCAATTTCACTATATGCTTCTGAAAAGCCATTTCAAGTTTTGGCACTGAATCACAATCTTAATTCCTCAAGAGAAATTAAAAAAAAAGATCACAGAATCATAGAAGATCATAGATTTTGTGGATTTACCTACTTACACAGAAGCATATCAATTGTCTGAAGTCTTTTATATAAAATGTGTGCATACAACATGTTGATTGCTTCTGCCCCAACACGCTTCCTCTCCAATGGCCTGGTCTTTAAGGTGTCAGAAACTTAGCATTTCCCTTCATTCTACTACACACTAATCCTTAGAAAACTATACCAGAGGTTAAACAACCTCTCAGTTAAAATAATAAAATCACTGAGACTATACTATAATCATAAGATTTTTGAGGGCAATAACAGCAACATCCTTTGATTAGTTAATGCTCAAAATCTAAAACTGACCACAAACTGACGAAAAATGCCGCTGACCTTGGAAGTGCTGAACCAGTCTTCCAATTTTTCTGAAAGTAAGCCTGTTTGTAGCGTGGCTTAAACAGGGATTTTTTTTTTATTACTTGCTTTCTGTCAGGACTATGTAATGTATTTGTTTCAACTGGAACGTAAAGTATATTCTTTAATTACCAATAGTCTCATATGTTTACTCAGGGCAATTTTACAACTGAGAAACTGTTGTAAAGTCTGCCACTTTGCACTGCAAAGATGGATGTTACTTTTGTCAATTGTAGGAAAAACATTATCACTGTACTCAGAAGCACTGAAAACTTATATAGAATTTCTTACCAGAGATAAAACTTACATGTTTGAATACAGTGCAGAAATTTGCATTTGAGTTTGCTACACGCAAAGTGCCTCAACTGAAACCCTCACTAACTATACTGATTCTTCAAGCGTAGCCCCACACTATCTGTTAAGGGCATGCTCTATGTATCCACCTGTTTCCTGAACAGTAAGAGAAAGAACTGCCAACAGTAGTTCTGATTGCTTATGGGTGTAGATTATCAACGACAGATTCAATTAGCAGCAAAAATAGAAGAGAAAGGAAGCTTCTGAGCCTCAGGAGCCGAGAACACTAAAAGAAACCAGAAATTAACAACAGGAAGGCTTTCTAGAAATTAGGAAAGGCAACAAAGTAATTTCTACAAGGGCCTACTGCAGTACTATGTAGATCTTACTTGCTTGCACTTGAGTTTATGGCCACACTGAATCACAGCACACGACCAGTCAGGACTCTCAGAACTCGGAGGAAATCATTCCACAGAACTCCACAGGCTATCGCTCTATTCCTTCCTTTCATATTAAAGTCTTGAAAACTTAAAAACAAAAAGATGGGTAAAACCAGCATCGCCGTGGCTATTATCGTCATGGAGAAACAATTATTTGCATGTGCACACAGTCAACAGAAAGCATGCCCTCAGCTTGGAAGAGGAAACTCTTTAGTACCAGTCTATAAAAGCCAGCTTTATCAGACACTCACAGAACAAGCAACTTCTCCTGTATCCTGGCATAGATGCAGATAGCTCGTTTGTTCTGATCTTGGCATCTCAAGCTATAGTAATAGTTAAATAATTCACATATTCTGGTTACAAAAAACATTAGTCCAAATTTCAATTTCATTTATATATAAAAGAAAGGTCAGACCCACTTTTTAGGCTTCCACTATAACACTGGCTTAGTCTCCCAAATTAACACTTCTCTTCAGAAAAGCAGAAGGTTAATGCCCTGAACACGTCAAATTTACACAAGTAAGAAAGAACATATTGAAAATAGTAGCTTAAGATTCTCTCTCAGCATTCCCTCACACTCTGCACAGTACAAAAATACTAACATAGTTATTTTCCATAGCTTAGTTGATCCATTTCAAACAGTAAATTTTCCTACTTGAAAACCCAAAGTTACCCTGCTATATAGAGGATTATGCTTTGATGTGAAGCCCGCAGATAGACCTGTACGTTTCTGAAGTCATGCTGCACAATTTGCAACATGAACTGCTGGGTAACTAGATAGCAAGAGCTATCTTACTCGTTTCCAAAACATCATCAATCCAGATAAACCGAAGGTGCCACAGGTATTAAAAAAAGGCTTTCTGAGGAACATGTCCCATTAGAAACAATTCCAGGTCCAGAAAAATGAAATCATACCTTCACAATAAAAATTAATTAAACAACTCAGTTCTTCATAAGAGAAAGTAAGTGTGCCAATTAAGCAAAAACCCTTTTACAGGGAAGAACTGCCAACAGCACAAGTTATTTTAGCTGACATTACTTCAGAAAAAGCCCACCATTCACCATCTGTTCTGGCACAAATTTTGAATGCTAAGAAAGTTTCCAACATCACTGATGAAAAGAAAGCAGTCAAGATGCAGAAGTTTTTGTTTTGCTGTTAAAAAGAACAAGCATCTAGGACAACTCACATTTCAGCAAGAGCAAACACAAAACAGAAGTTGTGCACGTTTCATAAAATTCATTTCAGAGAAATACAATGAGGTAGAATACAAGCGGAAGACAGGGCCTGTAACACAAAACAAATAAAACGTTCTTGTAAATTTTTCATGAGAAGCAGGTGGGCAACTCCAGGTAGTGGGTTGCGGTTTACACTCCAGGTAACAAGCATACATCTACAAAGTTTTTTTCCAATTGCTAACAAGACCAAAACTTTTGGAAGCTAATGGCTTCATCAACCTTTTAAAGAGAAAACTAACCATCAAAACAAACTGTTTCATTCAGACAAAGAACATAAAGAGACAATATGTGCCAAGGAAGTCAAAGGAATCAGTGTAACAGAGAGAGAACAAAAGTTGAGGTAGATGGTATCACCAAAATGTTAAACACTCAAATGAACCACCACACTGGGATAAACAATCTCTTCCAACACGCAACTCATAACCAAGGTGGAAACTAGAGCAAAAATAAGAAGATACGAAAAAGTGACAAAGAAAAAGCAAAATGCATAATTCATCCATCTCAAGGCAGTATTTATAATTTCAGAAGCAGTAAGAAATTCTTAATGGTGAGATCTCACTTAGAAGACTCCATGAAATTTTACTTCTCCATGCTCAAAAAAAGATTACCTCTATGTTGTGGTTTTGTTTAGTGAGGGGGGGCCTAAGGTGGAAGCTTCTGTAGGAAACTGCTAGAAGTTGCTCCCCTTTGTTTAGTGGACTCGGCCGGGCCTAGGGCGGACCTGCTGCTGGCCAAGGCCGAGCCAATTGGTAGCAGAATGTCGCGTGATAACGCCTCTGCGATAACGTATTTAAGTAGGAGAAAACAGAAAAAAAAGGGAGAAGACAAGATGTGAAGAAGCTGAGCGGGGGCAGAGGCCCAGAGGGGGAGGCGCAGGCCTCACTGGCCTTGCAGGCCTCACCCTCTGGCCTC